>JAIPRL010006182.1:0-28556 GCA_025469235.1 Pemphigus obesinymphae | reverse complement strand
AAGACCGAAAAAGAGATGGGGGGATGTAATGGCGAATGATATGAGGAAGGTGGGAGTAAGTGAAGAAGATGCGGGAGATAGAGTTAAGTGGAAGTGTAGGACCAGGGTGGCCGACCCCAAATAGTTGAGAGAGAAGGCGAAGGAGAAGAAGAAGAATAATTTAACAAAATTAGAGTGTTGCTGTTTTTGACGGCTGCTTTGTAGTGGTGTCTAGGGTTTCTTACATCGAGCATCGTATTCACAGGACAGATCTCATAAGAGTCATTAATATATAATATTGGTTATCATACCACATATATAAAATACATAAAATATAGTATTTTATATCTGTGGGTTGTACACTACGAGCGTCCAAACTCCCAGTGGCGTGCTCAGAATTTTAAAAATAGGGGAGGGTATTTTCCCAAAAACTGATAAATCGCTATCAGAAAAAAAAGGTCATTTGTGTAAATTTGTCTATGAATTCAATACAATCCAATAGGTAATTATTTATTGTTTTCTGCGTTCATTCATACACAATTATAATAATTTATAATACTTAGGAATGTAGGTAGTAAAATTAATCCATAATTAAATAATTGTATTATATAAAATATTATCATAATACATTATAAAAAATTAAAACAAAATAAGATTAATTTATTTATGTTGAAATTCATAGAGAAAAAAAGGTCGTTGGGTGTCAGGAGAGGTGAATACTCTTGGTGAATATATTGCAACATCGATAAAACGATTCTGAGCGGAGCTTCGGTGGTAATATACGAATATATGAATTTCGATTTGACAACATCGTATTTTTGCAGTTTTTACATCATTTTTCGGTAGTTTTTCCTTCCGTGTTGAATTTTTCTCCTGGAAAATAGGGTCACGTGTACAGTTTGGTGCATGTCTTCTGGTCGAAAAGTTGTACACAGAAAAAAAAAAATAATAAACATCTTTGTAAACCACTAGTTTTCTCGCTCTACTCAGAATCTAAAAAAGCCATGGAAGGATATGACACCCTCATCCTCCCCCCCTCGTAGCACGTTCTGTCAACTCCCAATGTTAACATTGATAATACCAATTGATACCTAAGCGATAGGTCGTCTAATTGCTTCCCAGAAATTGGGACGCATTTCGGTCATGATAAGAATAAATACTATATAAAGTATAAACTATAAACATCTATATATATTATTTGATAAAAATGCATTTATAGCAATAATAAATTATTTGAAAACGAAAATAATAGGGATAATACAGCTAACAATTTTTTAGACATCTAAATTATCAATGAAAACTTACAATAGCATTTTTCATTTTGTTCAACTAACAAACATGTTAGAAACAAATAAGCATATTTCAAAAATAGAATTGCATAAGATTTTTATTTCAGTCTTGCTACGTAATAGTAAAAACTTCGTCTTGGTCTTGATCTTGTATTTTTGCAAGACCAAGACCAAGACCGAATTTGCCCATCACTAGAAAAAAATCATTTACTACTAGGTATTTGAAACTTATCAAAATCTAAAAAGTAAAATAATACTACCTACCAAACTTTAATATAGGCTGGATAGGTCCTGAATTTAGGTATTCTAAATCAGTACGATCTATTACATCGATAATGGATACAGAATTTATTAGCAAATTCGGAGTCTGTGTGTCTTCCAACAAACAGATTCATTCAAATTTTCATGTTTAACCGATAAATTAAAACAAAAATAGGTACGGATTAGTAAAAACCAGAAATTTTTTTTTACTAAACTAAATGTTCTTACGTCTATTAGCAAAAATATCCATATAAATACATTTAAATATAATAATTTTTCAAACTATTTTTGAGGAGGCTTGCTAAACATTTAGGGGGCTAAGCTCCCTTAAGTCTTTCACCCTCGATTTCCACCAATGGCGAAATAGGCGTAATGACTACTCACCCAACCCGCAGTCTCACTACATTTGAATATTTTACAAATTAATTAGATAAGTATAAAAAACATTCAAGTACCTACATTTTTCCTAAAAATCGATAAATCGCTTTAAAATCCAGTAAATAAGCAAAAAATTAATAAAAAAATTTTACTCATGTAATACATAACTGATATACCTAAGCTATATTTAAAAATAGTTAACTGATATACCTATATTCAGTGGCGTAGTCAGGATTTTTCAAGGGGGGAGGGGGGCAATAAAAAAGTTCGTTTAATAAAAATCATAGTTTGGATCGGGTACCCAAATAAATTTTATATAATTAATTATTCCATAAGACTGTAAGGTGTGATTGACCACAACATTGGCAATATAATGAAAATGACTTGACTTCCCAGAACCATGTAATTTGATTTTCTAAAAGAAGTTTGTTTTCTGACTCTGAATTTAATGGTGTTTTCAAAACTAGCCGCTAGTACGTAATACAAAAATGAAAGCGTTATATATACATAAAAATTCATTTATTTCATATTTCATAGTTATTTTGAGTTTTAAAATTTACGCCCCTCTTAGAACTGCGCTCTTTTGCCCCACCCTGAATACGGCCCTGGTTTCAGGAATGTATTAAAATATTCTTATAAGGTATAATGACGAATAATGAAAATAATTAAGTAAAAATAGTATGATTCGTATAATGAGTTCAGTGTTCGAACTGTATAAGTTCAGCTGAGTTTAGTTAAATCTAAACTTAAAAATTATAAAATTGCTATCAGCTTAAAAACACGCAGTTTTTTATTATCAATCCATTAAACAGTGTAACGCATAAACATTGTGGTCGTTTAAAAATAATATAATGAACTAATACAATTTAATTTTATTAGTTTTACTAATGAAATAAGTAATTTAAAAATAGACCCATGTCAGTACCAGTTTTATTGTTGCGTAATTAGGATATTTATTAAAAACATATGATTATGGAAATTAAATGCTTTGTAACTTAAAAAGAACGGTGAAACAAAAGTATACCACCATTTTAAAGACGAGAAGTTAAACTATGCTTTATTAGCTTGTTAGAAGTCGATTTTTAAAAACAGTAGGTATTAGGTAACAAATTAAATATATAGCATAGCAAAAGGCGTACATATTAACAGTGGTCATGGTATATCTCAGAAGGACAAACAGATAGAGCAGTGGCGGCTCTTGTATACGGGCGACGGGGCGATCGGCACCCTCTAAAATTGCAATAAATTACTTATTAACAATTTAGATATTGATTTAAATGTTAACAATTATTTATATTTACATTGTAATGCATTTTCAAAATATTATTATTGAAATTAAAAATTGTCTTCCATTGTTATGAATACACTATAAGGTAATCAGAGTTTTAAAATATATGTACGAGTATATATATGTCGTAGGTAATAGCACGGTTGTAATAGGTACCTATTATTCATCTGTGCGGTTATCGAGTATCGAACCGCCCGGTGTTGGGGCGACGTTGACAATCGCCCGTCATTACTGTACGATCAAAACACAAAAACATAGGTGGAAGAATTCGGTAACAATGCGGCGGCCGCTGAAGCGATACGAATAATCGCCCGACATGCATTTGCACATCTCTATATTTTTTCTATTATTTATTTAATTTATTCTTTTACTATTGGTCTATATTATATATATATTTTTTTCAATCCGAAGATTGGTTAAATGATTATTGCTGTTTCTCTCCACTTATCTCTGTCACTTATAATCCTCTTCAGCTCCCACTTCCCAGTATATTCCTATTCCGGTATCTTCCATCAACTGCTTCAGAAATGGAGTTCTAGGCCTTCCTTTTCCAGGTTTTCTTAAATTTTTCCCTCTATTTATTATGGTTATCCAAGGACTATTCCTTATTACGTGTCCGATCCATGCTTTTCTCCTCAGTCTTAGAGTATTCCACATTGATTTTTGGGTATTTATTCTCCTGAAAACCTCAGCATTTTTTATCTTTTCTGCCCACGATATTTTTAGCGTTCTTCTCCAACATCATACTTCAAAGGCTTCTATTTTAGCTTTTTCAACTTTTATTATTGCCTAAGTCTCTGTTCCGCATAGAGCTACACTCCACACAAAGCTTTTTATAAGTGCTTTCCTGGTGTCCAGGTTTATTCTGTTTGAAGTAAAAAGATTTATTTTTTATAATAGGCTTGTTTGGCCTGCGCTATTCTTTATACTATTTTCCTATAGCTTGTGATTTTGCTCCCCAGGTACCTATGTGAAGCTTTGAACTGTCTCCAGTAATATTTCATCTAGAGCTATGTTTGTATAAATTTGCTGTTTGCTACATATAAGGATCTCGGTTTTTCGTTGATTTATTTTCATGTAGTGTTCTTTAAGCGTGTCGTTCATTTTTTCGACCATGTTAGTTATGTCATTCACTTTCTCCGTCCGCAAAACGCAGCATTTGCACAAGTATTCCACCTATATTTACTCTTCCAATGTTTTCTTTTTCTTACTTCTTTTAAGGCTTTTTCTATATATAGATTAAATAAGGTAAGCGATAGATTGCACCCTTGTCTTACCCTCTTAGCAATTTTAGCCTCCACCTGGTTGTTACCTTTTTCAGCTTTTATAACTGCGATTTCATTGATGTACAGATAATATATAATTTTTCTATCGTTATAGTCTGTTCCAATGTCTTCCATAATTTTAAAAAGTTTTGTCCATTTAACATTATCGAAGGCATTCTCCATATCTAAGAAGGCAATAAACAGTGGTTTGTTGATTCTAAACATTTTCTCTATGATTATTCAGCATATTATCGCCTTTTTAGTACCTCTATTTTTCCTGAAACCAAATTGGTCTTTAGTTAAATTTTCTTTTATCTTCGACTCTATCCTTTTATGCATTATTTTATATCTCTCTGATTTCTTTTTCTTGGAATGGGAATTATATTATATTATATTATTATAATATAGTAGATAAAAATTCAGTACTTATATCATATTACCTAACAGAAAATTGAAATAAAACAAACTGAGATAGACGCTTAAAATTTGAGTATATAACGTATACCTAAGTTTTATTATTTTGTAATTTTTGTTTTTGTAAAACGTATTTATATATTTGTTTTTCTATATGGTATTCATTTTGGTCTAATAAATACTTTTTAAATTGGTACATAATTATTATTGTATTCTATGGTTTTCAAAAATGAATACCTAATTTTTAATCGCCCTCCCACTTTCAAAGCCCAAGAGCCACCACTGAGATAGAGTGATTGAATCTAGGACAAAATTACCTTAGACTAAATTCCTCCAAATAAAAAAACTCTCAAAACAAAATCTATATTGTTCAAAGTTCCGATGTAGGATGGGGACTTAATGGAGCCTATTTTAACTCTAAAATCTCTTTAAGAATCCGTTTTATTAGTTTTTTGTAAACATGATTTTATTATAATTTATGAACTTGTGAGTTATGCGTCAATATTATTTATTTTAACATGTAATTAGTTTATTATTTGCGAAAGTTTAAAAGTTATATGATATTGTTATAATCTGCAGATTTAATAATTATCATTCCGAGTGAGTATAATTTATGCTGTACCCTGTAATTATTTACTAAGAGTGTAATATTTAATTAGCTCACTAGTTTTAATTAATTATATTATGTGTAGGTAGTCCTGTAGGCTTAAGGTTATAACCATAAGGTTATAATTAATATAAAGTTTCCTAATAAGAAATGACACATATTTTTATTTAAAATTATATTTAGCCAAGATTATTACCTAACTGTTAAGCCAATTATAATTGATATATTAATGAAACATATATTATATAATGTATAAATATGTATATTAATATTAAATTATTACATACGTTAAATGATAAACTTAAAAGTCTATATAGAAATCGTCGTTTTTATGTTATACCTTCGAAAGTGGTAGATATACGGGTGGATTCGTTTCTGTGTAACTTATAGGTGACTGACGTGATCCCGTGATCAAATTTTCATTTTTACAGGGGAAGTAAGGGAAATTACTGGGAATTTTCGTGTTAAAACATACGTTGTCCGGTCGATGTACTTTGTTTGTACGTTGTTATGTGTGTAAATATTAATTTTATGAGTACCTATATAAAAATGCTGTATATGCTGTATATGATGCGCATATAATAATAAATACACGATTTATCATTTCCAATTATTTTTTTAGCAAAAAGAAAAAAAAACGGATTTATATTTTAATTAATTTGTTCAAATGTTTTTTTTTCTTGATTTTATTAAACTTTTTTGGGTACGTTATATTTATTTTCATAAATATCTATGTTTACACCCACGGTACCTACTATAATTTATTTTACATACCTACCTACATTTATTTATTGCCAAATTTATTTGATATCAATCATCGAATTTATTTAAGTACACAAATTATAATTAATCATACTTAAGTAATACACCCACTACTTAGCTATTCAAATAGATGTATGTAAGGATTTGGTTTGCACACACATTTTCATAAATATTTTTTAATACTATTTATAAAGTACTAAAATATTTACGTAACATCTTATTATAAAGTTTTTTTTTCATAATTTCTTTTAACTAGGTATGTAAATAAAATTGATAAATTAAGATAATAGCTGTACCTACCTACTAACTAAATAATAACTAAAACTAAAATAAAAAATAACTAAATAAATCCAATTGAATGTTACTCTTAATTGTAGAAATTAAATACTTTTTACTAACTTAATATAGGTATTTTTTTTCTGTTACACATATTAATTTATTTTATAATTAATTTACATTATACTTCAAAAAAATAAAAAATAAACATATTATAATATATTATATTATACCAGATAAATATATACTTATGTATATACGTATTATATTTAAAATGTATGTAATACCTACTTAAATCGCTCCTTTCAACAAAATTTATCGTACTTATTTCGTTAGAAACCAATACTAATCCATACTTAATACTTTATTACTTACCACCTTACATATAATATATATATATATATATATGTAGATTGTAGGCACTAGGTAGTAGGTATAGATACCTACCTCAAAATGACAAAAAAAAAAAACCATAAAAATACGATATTTATTTTAGAATTTATATATGAAACTTTTAAGAATATATTTGGCAACATTGCATGGCATTTAAAGATTTTGTCGTCTAATCGTATTATATCCATTTTTTGATTTTTTTAAGTTTTCTTAAGCATAAAGGAAAATTACTTATTATAACGGACATATTTTAAAAGTGGGAAAATAACAAATTAAGTTGTCATGGTTACTATATTTATTACTAAAATGATATACATGGTGACGTCAAAAAGTTACATTTTTTCACGGTAATATAGTTATGCAATTATATTACATCGACCACCACTAAAAATCGTTTTATAAAAAGCTATCATTCAGTATGTATCTTTCAGTAGTTTATCCGAAGAGCGAAATGATTTTATCTCCTATACTGATGCTTTTTTTGATTAACTATTATAAAAACGTTATTTTATGAAATAGAAATATCGTGTGGAAGTTTATATAATATTCAGCTTAATATAAGTTATAATTTATAAGGCAATGCCGAAATTAATGTATCACTGCTAATCAGTCATGAATTTTGTTTTATCCAGAATAATATTCAGATGGACAGGAAACTTTGTTTTTACATTTTTCGTGAATACTATTCGAATAATATATTTCACATTATCCGAAGAAAAAATTAAAAGATTTTATATTTTTGTTTTGTTAGTAATTAGTATACCTAATGGCCGTGTTTGAGTATATTTAAATATATCACCAGGGGCGATTTGATATGATAGTGTTTAGAGTTTATACTGATGAGATGAGTAAAAGAAATGATCGAAGTTTAAACGTGTTCTGAATGTCAATAATAATAGGAATATTTAATATTATGTAGTTCAAAAACTCATCGGTCATTTGATAACTTTGTGTAGGTAGTCAAAACTTAAAACAAAACACGTAAATCTTTAGTTTTCAGACTTTGTTGTATTTCTTTGAGTTATAACATTACATTATATAGAATATATGTATAATAAGTCAATAAAATATACGAAATCATATTATTCAGTAGTGGCTTGAGGGTAAAATATCTGGTAGTGCACAACTAAAATATACTACGGATATATAACAAATATATATATTATATTATGTTATTTTTTCTGAAATGTCGATATAATAGGTAGGTACTGATAACACAAATAGAACTAATGTTATACCATCTGTAGAAATCCAAAAAAATGAGTTTTTAAAAAAGAAAAACTTTTTTATTATTTAATATTTTAAAAGAAAAATCACGGTAGAATCCAGATATTTTGTTTACTATATTGTGTAAAAATTTGGGGTTTTAACTACAATTACAGCCTCAGTAACCTTTTTTTCTCGCAAAACACTTTTGGTGATAATAACGCATGTGTGGCGTTCTCTTAATAGGATTATGTAATTTTACTTTAATTTTTTGTGAATTTTCTTGGTCGTGTTTATATCAAAATTATTTTTAATTCCTATATGTCACAAATTATATTGAATTCATTTTCATAGTTAGATATGTTTAACCAACATATTATACCAACACGCCGATATAATGCCAGGATTGCTGTCCAGATTTTTTCTTTATTTAATATTATGTATGTATAATAAAAAAATTGTGCTTAAAAAATATTTAAAATATCTTCTAGATATTGTGAAATTCTAAATAAGGCCTATAGATTATTTTATTAGTTCCAGAAATATGAACTATAGTATTAAAAAATAATTTAGGTTACAGTATTTTGAATAAATGTATGGAACAAAACTCGATTGATTGAACTTTTTTTATTTATTATATGTACTTTGATAAATGTAGGATAAACATTTATCGGTTTAAATTGTTATAAGAAAAAAAAAATAACAATAGAGGGGAATCATCCCTATTGTCATTTTCTCGTGCATTCATAGTAATAAAAAACGTATTCAATAAAATGTTCAATAATGATACTCGATAACCACTATGTGTATTTATAAATTAAACTTTACAAATGAATTACTGTGTACCAAATTTTTTTTATTAGTTCATTTTTCAATACTTTTCTGTTATATTTTAAGAGTACCTTACACACACACAATTATCAATGGTAAAACATGTTTATTCAAAACTAATTTATGTAGAAGAAATTATTTATCATTATTTTTAAGTTCAATAGGTAGATACATCTATACTACCAGTATCTGGACCGACGAGCAATGTGCTTCCATTTTCTACTGATCAGCTTTTTAGATTCTGTCTGAGCGTAGCGAAAGAGCTAGTGGATTTACAATAAATGTTTATTTTTTAAAAAAATTTTTCCACTGTTCACAAATTTTCTACCAGAGGGAGTGCTTCGATCATTATAAGTTTACCTGGTTTTTCAGTAGCAAATTACATCTCTTTAGTACTTTAAAGAGGTTATTTTTTGATTTTCTTAATAGTTTTTTAATTCGTAAGGAATAAGTACCAAAAAATTACGAAAAAACGGTAAAAATACGATTTTGGCAAATTGAGATTTTTCATTTCTTCGTAATTTCGAAAATATTGACTTTACAATCTTGAAATTTACATCAAATATTTAATTTAGTAATATATTCCCGTTGTTTTTTCGTAATTTTAGGCTATTTATATACATTTTAGATTTTGAGGTTTCTAAGTTAATTTTAGCATTTAAGATCTGAAAATTGTATTCAATGTTAAAAATTCGTCACTCTAATTAAACTCAAAAAATATCAAAAATCTGTAGTCACGATTTATTTATTTTATAATCATTTAAATTTTTTGTAACAACATTATCAATTTTGAAGTATTTAAGTCCAAATAGTTGGTAAAATTTATTTTAAGACCCGAAAACATTTGATATAACGTTAGTCGTCCATTAATTTAACTAAATTTAAAATATCGATGGGAAAAAAAGTATTTTAGATTCTGAGGGTAGCGATGGAGATAGTGGTTTTTTTTTCTGTTAACAAATTTTCTACCAGAGGGAGTTCTCAGATCTCTTGTTAATATTAATGCTGAAATTATAAAATTGTATATTTAAATTTTGAAATATCTGTTGATATTTAACAGTCAATTATATTCAGCTGTCTTAAAAATATCTTGTAAATTTTATATTTATGTACATTATACATCAAACCTACACCACTTGATTTATTTTGGTGAGATATATCAAAAAAGGTATAACATAATTTGTGATCTGAACAATTGTTAAGGAGGTACAGATAACATTTTAAATTTACTGATTTGGTATGCCCAAAGAATCATTTAGTCTAAAAGAATTAAAAATTTGATTTATGCTTTTAAAATGTTTTAAAAAATATATTTAGACAATACATTTAGTAATACAATTACTATTGGCTGGATTATGATTGGATTTTTATTTTTTGGGAAATATGATTTTAAATGCACATTTATTTTTATTTTTTTTTGCATTTCAATTCCAATAATATCTCGATTCTTATATCTTATTTTTCTCGTTTGATACTGATGAATGTTTATAACCTATTATGTGTTTTGCGTATATGTAATTTATTAGCACAAATAGCATAATTGTATAACTAAACTTACTATACTCATAATACTGGAAATTAATATAAAGATTAATGAAATAAAGAATAAATACCTATAATAATTACTTGCAAAATATTTTATAAAAAGTAATAATAAATGATATTTATTCATAATTTTTAGCCTTTCTTTATTTTAGAAATATGTTTCAAGTGCAAATTCCATAATTTATACATACATATTCGTATTTATTTATGAATACAAATATCGTTATTTTATATTTTAATTTCAATCTATTCTACCATTTCAATTTGTTTTTTTGACCTCGGACCTTATTTCTTTTGTAGTTATATGAAATGGCTTTAATTCTATATAGTGACCATAGTTCCTAAAAATTTTTTATTCATATATAAATATTATAAAAACACGTAGACAAAAGTGAACAATATAAAAGGAAAATAGAAAATATGTTTTGGGTATAAAAAAAATGAAACTGAAACTACTGGCGTCGGGGGTATCCATTCAAATGACTACAGACTATTTCAACTCTAAAAAAATAAAATATATTGGTTTGTTTTTTTATTAACGGATGAAAATGGAAAAACATTTTTAGAAATTGATAAAGAGAAAATATCGGAATGAAAAATGTGAATTGAATCCAAATAAAAGACATATACTGATCCTCACTTATGCATTGTGTTATCCTGATGTTAGCTGGAGAATCCATAAAAATGAAATAAACATTATAGAAATAAGTCAATATTTTTAGTTTATATAAAATTGACATGGAACTATAGTTATTAATTTTATAAATTTAAGACAAATATACAGTGTGGCAAAAAAATTCCTTAATTTTGAAAGTCAATAAAAAAATATCATACAGGTTATAAAAGTTTGTTTTTATAGAATATAAGTACATATATAATATTTCAGTTCTATTTTCAGAAAATTTTAAAAATTACCTGATTTTTGTAGGTTACATAAATACATTTTTTTTAAATTAAATAAAAACATTTAACATATAAAAATAATCCTGCAACTGTACTACTTTTTATTAATGTGATGTTTATTAAAAAATATATATATACACAAAACTGTTAAAACGGGCACAATGGAACATTAAAATATTTATAATAAAATCGATAAAGGACAAAATTTTAGTGAATATCGATCGGGATACTAATTTGCTAATTAGAAAACAAGTTATTTTTATACTTTTTTAAACTATAATAACTGGTTTTATATATTTAGTAAATTTAAAAAGCCGGTCACTAGGAGGAGAAGCACTCACTCGTTAATATCAAAATAAAAAAAATAAATTTTTCAAACAAACATAATAAAATCGCTAAATTTCAAATTAATATAACTTTAAAACCAAGTCCGACCACCAAATTCTGACTTCACCATTATTTTTTTGATCTAAAAATACATATTAAAATATTAATAAATAAATAAAAAATGTGAAAAAGCAAATTTTCCTGTAAAGTAGAAAAAAGTAGAAAAGTTATACCTGTTATGAATTAAATAACTCAAAATTAAAAATTGCTATTAATAGCCCAAAAATGGGTAAACATTTTCAAACATTTTTTTGCTTTCATAATGTACTTACGTACGTTTTTGGTGAAAATTTCAAATTTACAGATCTATTATTTCCTTGAAATTCAAACACATTTCATACCAAAATGTCAAAAAAATTAAATGGGTATTTAAAAAAAAAAAAAAAAATTAAAATGGCTATTCAAAAATATTGTACTTATCAATTTTGAAAAATTTTTGTATGTAACTAGAATGGCGTATATTTAACATTGTATTCAATTTTCAGGTCTTAAAATTAAAATTTATGAATTAAATGTTTCAAATTTGGACATTGTTATAAATAACCTAAAAGTGGGTAAACATTTTTGTGCATCAATATTTTATGTATATACGTTTGTGGTGAAAATGTCATGTCACTAGCATAAATATTTTCGGAGTTATGAAAAATTTTACCACAATCGTGTTTACTGATGCTTATGCTAATTTTTTGATAGTTTTTACTAATGCAATTATCGAAAAAATTTTAAAAAATTGAAAAATGACCTCTCTAAAGTACCAACTAGATCAGCGGTACCCAAATTACACGCGGTTCTTTAACAAATTTGTGCGGCCCACACTAAAACTAAATTGTACATTCTAAAATTCTAATAAAACTGACATAGAAACTCTTAAATCACAATTTTTTTATCTATTGACCACGAAATTAACAGTAGTTTCAATGATATCAAACACTTTCGTAATGCATTTCGATTTATTGAAAATCCACGGGCAGTAACAACAAAATATATATCTGAAATTAATATTTTTAATTGCAATGCCGGTCAGTTAAAAAGTGAATTAATAGACTTACAAGAGGAGATAACATTAAGAGATATTTTTAATGATAAAAATAATGCAATAGAATTTTGGAATACATTGAAAGAAAATCAGTATCTTTCCAATTTACCAAATGTAAGAGAAATTTTAACATTTTTTGGGTCAACACATTTGTGCGAAGCGACATTTAATAAATTAATCTTCTTCTTCTTCTCCTTCGCCTTCTCTCCCAACTATTTGGGGTCGGCCAACATTTAATAAATTAATATTTATCAAAAACAAATATAGAAATTGTTTGAGTGATGCACATTTGGACGATTTACTGTGTTTGACAACATCAAAATCACCCGCGGACATAAATAAAATAATAAAAAACAGAGAGGTACCGTCCATCAACATCAAAACAATTTTAAATAAAAAAATCAATATCAATTTAATACTATTATAAATACACTAATACTATTAATAAATTTAATAATTTTTTTTTTTTTTTTTTATCGAATAATAGTTATTTTAACTTAAAATATAAATATAAAATCACTGTATGAATATATTTTAAATCTAATTTTATCAGTTTTGGGTAAACATAATATTATTTTATTATTAATTACCATTTTAAATCATTGATGTGGCACAATGTGATTCTCATTAGGAACATTATATGTCAACTTCTTATTCTTTCGTTGAGTGGCTTTTTTCTCATATAAGTCGTATCAAACGTATATCAAAAGTCTAGGGAAGGGGGTTCTATTACATATTTACACGTTACCGCATACATACTTAAGTAATACATTTTGTGACATTTTCATGATTCTAATTCCAACATTACGTCACAACGCTGAACGCGTACTTAATTTTGAAAAATTATTAAAATTATTTATATTATATACAAGAGAAATATGTTTACTTAAAACAAATGTAATTAATCGAATATTATTTTAAATTTAAAATGTCACAAATTTAAAAATTATAAGCCACTTTTGTTGAAATACAAAGTACGAAAATGAAAAATATAGCAACGTAATTCCCTCAGGGGTTATAAAATGTTAAACAAATTTTTATGGGAATAAAATATTGTGGAAAATAAAATGTGTTGAGAAATTTGTTCAATGGAATTCAATCGAATAGAAAAAATTCAGAAAAATTACAGAAAAATTTTTCAAGGAACAGTATAGTTATAATGGATAATATTTATAATGGAAACATTATAAATAAAAAAAATTCCCATTAGATAATGGAAATTAACTGTAAGTAATGCAAATTATATTAAATTGAAAATATGTATAATGGAATTTATATTATGGTATGAAATTACTTTTCTTTTGTTGTAGATTCTGAGCGAAGCGGGAAAGTTATTGGTTTTAAGATGATGTGTTTTTATATTATTCCTATAATATTATATATACTCGTATACCTATGTATATTATATATTTTTTTTGGGTAGAGTGTGTCGAACATGAGTTTCGGAATAAAGACCTTTTTTGATAGTAGGTATTGAAAAAAAAAAAAATTGATTCTATAGTTGGTACCTACTTTAAAGATTTTTTTATATTTTGTCCAGTGGTTTTTTTTAAGTACCAATAAAATTTACGTTTTGTCAGTGTTTTGAATGTTTACTTAAAAATTGAGCTGGTTCACGTTCTTATTAAACGTCCACGTATTTAAAAAGAACACGTTGACATTCACGTTCTTCAAAAATTTGAACGCGTTCATCTAGTCATTCATAAGTCATAACAAAATACACATTTTTTTATATATTTAGTATTTACTCAAATAACTACCGATTCATAGAAACTGTCGTTTTCATTTTATGACGGGCCTATGGAATGGGACTTTTGAGTGTTATATTTTTATAATAATATTTAAATCTAATAGTGTTTAAATAAATTTAATAGATCCAATAAAAATTCAAATTGATTACACTAAATATTCACATATGGAGCCACTATTGAGTTTTTAATGGGAATGGATTTTTTTCTTTGTCATCAAACAATTCCCAGTTGTTTTGACTTCATTTAGCATAGGCGTAATAATGTCTTTCTGAGTTCCTTAAGTGACTCAATGCTTATCCATAACAGCACATACCTCCAAGATAACATTATTTTCCACTAACTATTTATACTGGTGATATATGAATTTGACTTAAAATCGCATGCCGCGCGTCTTCGGTGTTAGGTATGTTGGAAATTGTAAATTTCACCATTCTCTGATATTAAAATATCTCTTTTAAAAATCTATTTAAATACATTTAGTCAGAATAATTTAAAATACAAATACTTTACTAGTTTACTACCAAAATTAATATTCGCTATTATTTATTTATTTATTTATATAAATAGTATTAAATACTTATAATATACTACACTAACTTGAGTACAATACTTACCGGCTGCAACTCCTTGTAAGTGCAACTACTTTTAAGTCAGACTACTTCTAAGTCTTTTAACAGCTTTTGTGTCTGAAACCTTAAATTTGTAACTAGGTTTGAGTGTGACATCTTGTAAGTGTAACTTTTTTTGAGTACAATAACTATCATTAGTAGAATTACTTTTGAGTGCGATTCGTATACCTTGGTTTATGTATTTTATTGGAAATAATGTTAATTAATTAATTATAAAAATATTCCACCTACGATGGAAATTGGCGTTAGCTTTTCAGAAGATGATCGTTCACCCAACTGTTTCCAACGAATAGGATAATAAAATACCTAAGTAATCCGAAAATTGATCGGACTTACTATTTTCGGATTTTTAAATATTATTTTAAATAACCATTGAAAAATGTTTCCTATCGTTACTACATGACGTCAACGTAGTATTGTACTCAAAAAATACTATATTTAGTTGAAGCTTGTTATTCTGAAATGAATTTGAATCACGAATGTGAATAACATCAATTTATAATAATATAAATTATTTAAATAACATTATTTTGAGGGTATCGATTTCATAACAATAATAAATAGATAAGTTAAATTACCTACTATTAAATTTACAGAAAAAGACATTTAGGAGAAAATCTCAATGGTGTTTTTTTTAATAATAATTTTTTAAAAATCCAGTCAGTAGGGGGTGGAAGTACTTAACTCGTCGTATAGGATACTTGTGGTAAATGTATTAAATTTGAAAGCAATAATAAATAACTTCTTTCGATAAAACGATACTGAGCGAAGTTAGGTATGATATACCTACCTACAAAAATATTACAGTTAAAAATTTCAATATTTTATAATGTTACACTAGTGCTATAGAAAATATTTGATGTAAATATCAAGTTTCTGGCATTTCAATTTTCCAATTTATAATAATTTTTGGTAGATATAAATATTATATATCACTTATATAGTCGGTAAATATTACTATACGTATAGATACTTACTACTATAAGTATAGTTTATTTGTCATTTTCTAATTTAAAATAATTTCTCGTTTTATTTCGCTTATAAAGGTAGTTTTTGGTTATGCTTTTGAAAACTACTATCAAATTACTATCAAAAAATGACCTTTATAAGGTTTTTATCTTTGCACATTTTTCAAATTTAATCTCAATCCAGGGCCGTCTCTACATGGGGTCTCGGGTATCAGTCGGCAATTTGAAGGTTTTAGTCAGTAAAACTATAAATTATTCCGAAAAATTCGAAAAAAGTTGATGATATTTTTTTCACACGCCCCCTTATAAATAGTTTCTTCGGAACGGTCCTGTTTCAATCTATTTAATTTTTAACTGTAAATATTTGTACATTTTCATTTATATTTATATTATTTATTTCATTTTTTGTTCTCAAAGGACTCCACATCCCGAAAAATATAGTTTTGTACTTCAAGTAGGTATTATATCAGCTAGAAAATATTTTTTATATCAATAAAAAATGTACAACATTTACTAAATGTAAATAGTTTATTAATTAATAGTTTATGTAAATAATTTAGTTTAATATTCATATTATTAATATTGCGTTTTTAATATTTGAGGTAAAGCTAATGCCGTAATAATTGTGCAAAATAAAAAATTTAAATTTCCAAAATAGGGGGGGGGGGCTGGCTTGACGTACGTGCATGAGCTAATCATGGAGATATTCTGATCTCCTCCACAGGATATATTTTAATATCTAATAATATGTAATATAATAATAAAAATAGGTTATAATTATTTCAATAATGAAAACGACGATGTATATAAAATATTAATTGGTATGAAAAACGTTATTTTCAGTACAAAATAAATTAAAAATACTATCTATCTATACGCGTATTTCAATTATTTTAAAATGAAAAAAAAGAAAAAAGGTGGTTGGGTGTCAGTAGGGGTGGATAAATCATTGCATTCAATAAAACGATTCTGAGAGTAGCTTCGGTGTAGTATTCATAACTCTTAATATTAGTTATATACTCAGTACCTACCTATATTTAACATTACATCAAGGATCAATTGTAGAAATAAATATGATCTTACGAAATTACGAAGAAATAAAATATCTGAATTTAACGAAATAGTATTTTTGCCGGGTTTTCGTCATTTTTTGGTAGTTTTTCCATATGCATTAAAAAACTGTTGAGAAAATCGAAAAGTGACCTCTTTAAAGTACCAACTAGATGAAATTTGCTACAGGAAACCATTAAGCTTGTAAAGATCGGAGTACTTCTTCTGGTACCTAGTAAATTTGTTAACAGAGAAAAAAAAATGAAAATAAATACTATCGGCCCATCCCAAATAATATGGTAATAACATGGTATAACCTATGGTAATCACAAAACAACAGTAGGTATAATAAATATTATTCCCGCCTGTTTTTAAACAAAATGTAGCTGGAAAAAGCAGCAATTTCATAGGTGCAAAGTTACTATGGGGCTGCGGCGTGAACTTAACAAAAAAAAAAAAAAAATAATAATAATAATAAACATCATTGTAAAACCACCATCTCCTTCTTTACGCTCAGAATCTAAAATACTTTTTTTCCGTCGGTTCTTTTTAATCAGCTAAATTAATGCAGTACTAACGTTATATAAATTTTTTTAGGTCTTAAAATATAATTTTACCAACTATTTGGACTTAAATAGGTACCTCAAAATTGATCATTTTGTCGAAAAAATGAAAACGACTATAAAAAAAAATTGTGAATACGGATTTTAGAGATTTTTTGAATTTAATTAGAGTAATATATGTATATATAATGCTGTATAAAACTTTCAGGCCTTAAAATCCAAAACTACCCCTTTTAGGACTTAGAAACCTCGAAAACTAAAATGTCTATAAATAACCCAAAATTGCAAAAAAAAAAAAATAAAATAAAAAAAAATAAAAAAAACTTAATCAACGTAAATATATTACTAAATTAAATGTTGGATGGAAATTTCAAGATTTTCAAGTCATTATTTTGGAAATTACGAAGAAATGAAAAATCTCGATTTGACAAAATCGTATATTTGCCGTTTTTTCATCAATTCTTGGTAGTTTTTCCATACGCATTATAAAACCATTGAGAAAATCGAAAAATGACCTCTCTAAAGTACCAACTAGATGAAATTTGCTACCGGAAACAATGTAAGCTTGTATAGATCGGAGCACTCCTTCTGGTAGTAAATTTGTTAACAGAGAAAAAAAAATAATAAACATCATTGTAAAACCACTAGCTCCTCGCTACGCTCAGAATCTAAAATAATCAAATTTGATTATACGTAACTTTATAAAGTGTAATATAGTAGGTATTATTATGTCATAATATTATCTTGAAGGATTTGAAATATATATAATATTATAATATGTACTTTGAATAATAAATATAAATTATAATGGAACCATAATCTAAAATCTGCTTTGATATAGTATCCCAACGGGTGGTGAAATATATCCTTTTAAAAATATTAATGGAATATCAAAACACAAATTACATCGTTGTATAAATATTGAATGGGTTTTTATATGATGTAAATAAAGAAAAATTATTTTGTAATTTAATACAACAATCGTTGAACGTTTTTGGTGATTAAATTTGGTTGGAGAATTATCGATAAAATGAACTAGGGCTTTTGGGAACAATCGTGTCGCTGTAGGACAATTACCCGCCGTTGTCTAATTTACAACATCACAGGAGATTAAACCCCGAAAGGCTCTCAAATACTAGCGCTAAATCATTTATGTATGTATACACTACACCAATCGATAGCAGGTAGGATATCACGATAAACCCGCAGTAACCAGCCACGAGCGAACACACACAAAACAACCTCATTATTATAATAAATTCGAGAAAAATTAAAATATTAAAATTAGAAATTGCACTTTATCGGAAATTAAAAAAAAATAAATACTATATAATTAATAGCTATGGTTTTATTTTCAAATAATAATTAATTATTGATTATAGGTATAAGATTGTATTATTATTATTGTATAAATATTGTATTATTCCTATTCCTATATATATATATTTACTGATAGGTAGTTAATCCGTTTTACATTATACTTTTATAATAAAAAAATCCCAATTACATATTTTTTGTAGATTAGTCTGTATATAATTGTGTTAAAAATGATTATGTTAATTGTAGGAAACATAAAATTCTACAGAACTTCATTAAAATATTGTTTCCCAACCATACATTTTATTTGTATTTGTATGATTAAACATAAAAAAAAAACACCGGGCAAGTAGTCGGCGGAAGCACTTCGGTTATCATCAGACAGGATACTCTTCTTGGCGGATAAATCATTGCATTGGACAAAAACGATTCTGAGCGGAGCTTCATTATAGGACGTAATATACACCACAACTATTACCGTCATTATAACTATTATATATTCAGTATAATTTCGTCTCGTGATTTGTACTTTACGTATTTTTCCGTGTCGGCTTCTTTCGAATACCAAACAATATTTACTTCTAAATACATTTGGTATATTAATCTATTAATATTAAACTCGGCGTGCTCTCAATGTATTATTTGTACACGATATAAATAACAATACGATAGTTTGAGTATTATGGAGTGAGATAGATTTAGTTAAAAATACACTGAATTAAAACGCAATTTTTATTTAAACAAAATATGGCTGTAGAAATCAGCAGTCTTACGGATACAAAATTATTATAGAATACGCTTGAAATACACAGGAATTAAAAAAAAAAAATACAAATACAAATTTCGTTATACTATACGGACGGTGTGGAAGTTGGTCTATCGTTCTTTCGATCTTCGCCCTTCGAACAGTGTAGTGTATTAGGTACCTATAATTATTTTAAACTTGAAAACAAATACATATCATTGCAAGTCGAAAGCCGATTCTGAGTGAAAAGTTCGGTAAGATAATATTATTTAAAAGAAATACCTATTTAACCACGACAATTTTATTCGTTGTTTTAGTGTTTATCCTGTACATTTATGAAATATTTCTGTTAAAAGCGGTAGTTTTTCTTTACGGTTAAGAGGGCCCACGAACAAATGCGATTTTATGGGATTTTGTGTAGGCAATATTTATGAAATATTCAGAAAAATTAAAATCCAACAATTTAAAAATATTTAAATATATTTATGTATTTTAAAATAGTCTGATGACGATATTATTTTTATTGTTGTGTAATCGTGAAATTTGTTAAAATAATTAACATGTTTACGCATTTCTCATTTTTTTCAAAATGAAAATATCGTAGAAAGATGAAACAAAAGACAGATTATAACTAATAAAATCATCTAGCGCTTTATTTGACCACTTATTGACGTATTCTTTTTTTGAAGATTTATTGTTATTTAAAAATTCAAAAAATTAATTTTTTAACAACTCATAAATTGTGTAAAAATGCACATATCAAAAATCGGTCAGATAGGGCGTTAGATAATGTATTGTTAGCTATTATTTGTTTTTTGTTTCAATATTTCTAACATGTTTGTAAGTTAATAAAAATGATAAATGCTAATGTGAATTTTTGATTAAAAATTTGTAATCTAACGAATAGAAAACAATTTGTTAGGATTAAATACATTGAATCTAATATGGCTTACATATCTTCAGGTGTTGCCATTTGTTACCTGTGCTATTCTGTTTATTTATAAATAGCATTAATAAATTACTACATCATATACATTTTCTTATGTTTGTTGACAATATTGAACTTTTTTTTTATAAAATTGATTCTATTTTCTGATTGTTCATATTTCCAGAACGGCTTAAATTCTTTGGTACTTTAGTCATCCAATATGGGTGTATCGCTTAACATTTCAAATGCTATTCTGTCATTTTTTTGAAACCGAAATCCTATTACGTTTACCTATTTGATAAATAGTACCAACTTATTCGTTTCTTCTGGCTTAGTTGTTGATCTTGGAATAACTTTTTATAAAAGGGGCCCCTATTGTGGTATTAAATCCCCATTTAGATAATCAAATAAGCACATATTATTTTACTCTGATATTATTTTGTATATATCGACATTATCACAATTATTTATCTTTTTAGTATAAACACACATATATATATATATATATATGTATATTCATAATACACACGAGGTACAGAAAAAACTATAAATATAAAACCAAAACAAAACAAAAAAAAAATTTCAAAATGATAATTTGGTGAAATCTGAAAACACTAAAAAGTATTTATTATTTTTATTATAGTATGTATTTACAATTTCATATATCTACCGAATAAAATATTTTAAAGTAGTAACAGTGCGGCGGATCGTGTGTATGCGCACAAGTGCACATGCATCTATCGAAAACCAATACAAAACCGGTTTAATATTATTATAAAAAAATTAATATAATAAAATAAAATAACATTATATATATTATATATGTATATTTTATTGGGTAAGAAATTAATAGCAGAGCTATATGCCTATATAATATAAAATATATATAGACTACCTATAACGTATATATATACGTATATATATATATATATATATATATATATATATAGTATATATATACTTTACACTGGAAAAGTTGAACACCCAAAACACCTCTTAAAAATATAAATTTAAATCAGCAAAGTTTACGTTGCATATAGCAACTATAAGGAGTTTATCGATGAAACCAATTTCGTTGGGATAACACGTAGAACGAAATTTTCTATACATTGCAAGTTTCGTTTTAGTTCGTTTTAGAATACGATAGTATTCTCCAATAATCACTTACGTATTTTATATAGGTCATGATAGTCATTTTCGCACTATTACATTTTCATAATAGTGTGATAGTGCTTATGACGACTTATATATATTATACGTAAATGATTTTGGGAGAGTACTATCATGACAGTAACTCTCGTGCACTACTTTCATAATGTGAACGTGGCTTTAATATTATAGTTTGTTAAAAATATGACTATATTTCAATATGCAGTTCCAGTGCACGTGTAGTCTACGGTAATTTTTTTTTACAGAATATCTATATATACCTACAGGAAATCAGTTTTAAGTCGAAATACAATATTTAGCCTTTACCTATACATTTATAATGTACTTATAAGAGCCTATTTGCATGACCCGGGGGATACCACGTGGATGTTGGCTCTTATCGCCTCCGAAAAACGATTTTTTTTTTTAGCAGCATTAAATCAACTATAAAATAAATACTATCTGTTATTAATAAAGCTGCAAACCAACCATCGTTGACCATCTACTGTGGCCAACCCTTGTGATTTATTCCATCACCCCTGGATCCTCTACTTCTTCGAGTTACGCTCTTCCTCTCCTATCCGTATATATCAGTATATATAAATATATTTAATGTCAATCAATATGTAATGTTGGTATACGTAGAATATTTTATTGTATTTAATAAACACTTTAAAAAATAACTACCAATAAAACATATTGATTTTTTTAAAATCGTTTAAAACGCCTATTTTAAACATCAATAAAAATTAAAAACATTAGTTCAAAACAAAAGTTTTGGTAATTCTTGAATTTAAAAATTCTGTACTAAGTAGGTATTTTCAAATCTATTGTTGATAAAAAATATATAATATATAAAATATTCAATAATTGGTTTTATGTATAGTTTTCGGAATAGATACCTACAAAAAATATTTTGATTAGGATTGCTTTTAATATATTTAGTGTTTTTATTTAGGTATAGGTACCTACATTTTATTATTTTATATTTTTGTGGCAAGATGTTTTTGTATTGCATCATGGAAATATAATCCATGAACTAAAAGATATTTTTTTTTTTTTTGATTATTATGGATATCTACTACAACTATGTACACGAAATTAGATATCAATGAAATACTCATCGAAATATATTTTATATTATCATACTATTGTTTATTCTATTCTATGTTAGTTTAGTGATAATCGTCTTCTTGCCTATATTTATATATTTAATCTTAGTTAAAACTGTTTTTTCTGCTTTTTTTTCTACTTTTATCACAATGATATAGAGTTACATTTTTCACACACTTGTTCATTATTCTTCTATATACGGCCAGAAAATCTACTAGGTATTCCACTTCTTCTTCTATTCTTATAATAATCCTCTGTAGGAACGCTCTTTTTTTCAGTTCAAAATTCAGAGTAAAAGACAAAGTAAGTAGGCAACGAGTATAAAAAAAAAAAATGTCTCATATGTTTTTCAAACGACGTATTCTTGTATTTTTAATTTACTGCAGTACGGAATAAATACAATTTATATAATTATGTATATATTGCCATTTTAATGTTGAAAGTAAATAATGATTTATTTTTTCGCAAAGTCGACTAAAATGATGCTGTTCAAATAGGAATATTAGTACTTAGCAGTTTACTTATTATAGTAATTCTGATAATTTTATGGGTCCAAATAAGTCAAAACTATTGCCTTATAGTACTCTTGATACAACTCTAAACGCATAACAATAACTTTACTGCTGAAAATTAAAACAATTTAATACGATTTCAATGTACAGAAAAAAAAAAAAAAAAATTGAAATGAAATACAATTATATTATAATTATTGGTCTGTGGACCACGATCACCGGCCGGAATATAAGCCCGTACCAGTTTACGGGTGAGTGCATACCTCAGTCCCGAGGAACTTCTACCTAGCCCAAGCTTGGCTTTAAACCACAGATGAGGAGCTCCTGCAACAATCACCACGGAGCCGTAAACCTCCCCGAAAACCGAAGCCTCCGAGGTTAGGCCGGGCGTATGCCGACCTCTACCCGTGGTTACCGCAATGATCCCATATTTTATACTTTATTTATTTTTTTTTTTTTTTTATACATTTTCGGATTTTTTTTTTTTCATTAATTTTTGATATACCCATTTTTTCCTTTAATTGATGTGATTAATTAATTATCAAAAATAATAATATTTGCCACCCTATGCTTTACAACTTTTGAGTAGTACACCATTGTGCTTATTGTACAATTAAAATAAATATTGAATAATAACGAACAACTTTAACTATAACTAGATGTAAGATAGGACAATAATTATTATCCATCCAATAAGAACATCCGTAACGACAGAACCAAAATATAATAAAATAGGTACCATTATTATTTAATATTTCATAATGTCATAGCTATACAAACATTTTAGCAAAAAATTGGTGAAATTAATTTTAAATTCGTCTCATAACCTAAATTTTGAAATTAGGACATTTTTATTAAATAGGTAATACATAGCAAATAACCTTAACACATTTATTTAAATGTGAATTCCGTTTAAATGGTTTTTATTTCAACTGGTCATAATTCACAATTTTTTCAATCCACACTAATCACATAGACACCTACCTCTCACTCATCAAATAAATTACAGTAAAATTAAAAAATATGCGTACTTAATTACCTATGTTTAATGCTTGTTAAGAATTTTAAGTGATACATATTATTATATATTATGTTAAATGAATCTATTATTAATATTTCTTTATTGAAAAATTATATATTTATATATTTAGTTATTAACTCTTATTTCATCATTTATTTTTGATAAATACGGATTTATCACGTTTATCAATATAATTAATTACAATATTTAATTAATATACACAGAGTACCTATTTTATTGGGAACTTTTTATGAATTAAAAATAACTTGAATATATTTAAAATATAAAAATACATATTCCGAAAATATATTTTTATTCTTAATACTTTTTTGTCCATTAATTGGATAATTGGAATAAGTATTCCAAATACAAAATAAAAGTTTCTTTACAAGTCTGTTAAATAAAGATGCGCTTAAACTAGAGTGGCAACGACAGCAAAAATTTATTTTTATTTGTTCAAATGAGAGCGTTCCAGTCGAAGCTAAGATTTAGCGCAATACCTGCAGTATATTTTCGCTGCATACACTATTATTTCGCTCACCAATGCGGTAAAATGGTTTTATAGACTTGATATTGAATTCAATTAAAGTTTATATATATATATAAGTGATAGAAATTTTGGAGTATTATTAGTAGGTACTGTTCTTTTATTTATTAGATAAATGTTCTAAAATAATATTATTATATGTAATATGTATTAAATAAAATCGTCGTATTTGTAATATTCGTTACAGCTGGTCCGTTGAAAGATTGTAAGGTGTTTCTTTTATTTATTTAAATTTATTCATATTTTTTTTTCTTTTTTTAGATTTTTACTTGTATTTAAAAAAGCGATACCTAATATATAAAAATGACAAACTATAATACAAAAACCAATGGTGAAAAATTATTGTCTGTAGTAAGGGAATATCCCATTTTATATAATATGACTCCATCCCGAATTTGATGAAATTAAAAAATTAAAATAAATATTAATAATATAATAAGATATAGGTTTACTGATTAACTACCGTCCTATTTTCGCTAGAGTACGGTCATATAGATAGGTTTTGGCAACTTGAGATTCATACAGTAATACTATTATGATCATTATTATTCCATTGTTGGTATATGATACATAAAAATGTATAGTTGATTCGTTAGAGAGCTCCCAGCTGCCAGGACCTTGCAGGTAATCATTAACGACACACATTGATACGTGAAATTGTAATATAAGTTCCTAAACCTATCCATATAACCGTGAGAGGGAGATATAAAGTTAGACATAGTCAGTGAAATTGTATCGTTTAGAGGACGTCGCACTCGCATTTGTTGTCTCCGTCTATCTAATATACCAAAAGTATAATACGCAAAACCCTGACAAAATAAACAGGTATGACAGCAACTTGCATGTTTTTGTTCAACCCGCGTAATCATGGTGGACGATTTTCTCCGTTTATCATCATCTCAGTATCTACGATTATCATGATTTTTGTTATTTTATTTTTATCTTATTGCCACCTTTGTTGTTTTTTGAAAGCATAACAAAAATATTTAATTCACTTTTAAGCGTATTTTATAATTTGTTAATTAATCTTTAATTCGAATAAATATGCCACTCTGTGTGTTTAGTGGTTGTTTAAGTGGAAATAGACGTAAAGGTATTGTAAATAATTCCAAAATACATACGTAAATTTCCTAAAGATGTAAAGTTGGGTGAGAAATGGCTGGAACAAATTAAAAAAGGTTCAAACATACAAACCGTGAATTTTGAATCCGGTACGTTATAATAAAAATTATGATATTAATTTCACTATATAATTATGTTATAGTTAGGTAATTAAAAATAATAATTAATGTACTGTAAAAATATAGATTTGAGAATTAAACTTTATACTTACTCTTAATTACATAAATAAAAGATTATTGAAGAAAATTGCCACAATAATGCTCAACACATAACGAAAACAATGTAATTATCACACATACTATCTTAAATCATGCACTGGCCTACCGAGAAAAGGACATTGATAACATTTGGAGAAAAGCAATATGGCGGTACTTGCGTATCACAAAGTTACCAGCATACCTGTTTATTTCGTCATGATTTTCCTAATAAAACGAATGACATCACGTTCGTTATTACAATATCTATCATATCGACATTTTATAGAAAATAACATAATATTATTAGTACATATATTTATTATTAATCCGTAGTATTTTTTGGCTGTGCACCATCAAATACTTCACCCACGAGCCGCTACTGAAGGCAGTGCGCTATTCACACCATCCTCCAATCATATCCGTGACCTCGGAAAACGCTCGAAGAATCAAGTAAACCCCAAATGGGCAAATACCCAAAGCCTCTGTACTGGACTCTAGACCAAACATAAGCGTCTAAAACCACCCACGAAACTCACTCGACTAAAAAATACGAAAGTCTGGCATAGAAATAGGCTTAACGCCGCCCACACATGCAAAGTAAGAACACCGTCCCCCGTCTAGCTTGCTATCCGTCTCGTGTGTACTCTGTCTAGTTTTTACTCTCGACAGTTTTGTATTCGGACTCCTGCCTGCAGTCCATATGTTCAATACCACGTTTTTCGTGTTCATTGTATTTCGTGAATCAGCTCTGGTAATTATCATTCGCGCAATTTACATTGCCAATCATTAATTGTATTTTTTCCCCAGCAGGGTGGTCAATTTGTATATTACCAGAAACTGTTGTGTTGTGAATATCGTGTTTATTAACAATATTCATTGTTAATATGTTAGCATCTGCAGCAGGACATTTTTTTAGTGAATTGTTCGTCAGTAACTGTTGGCTGAGTTGGCTGCGGGGTCGTGCCTTTTATTGTAGTAAATATTTAATATTGTACTTACGCTACCCGGTACAGCTCATGTGGTATGAAATCCGTCACCTAACATAGTCACATGTGTGTATGGTCGGCTATATTAAGTGTATTGGTTAGTACGTCCGACTGGCCTGTTTAATGTTTATATCTGTTATTTCTTGTTATTATTATTGTATCAAAGTCATTAAATTATATTTTGTATTATATTGTATTTGTTATCATTGCCATTAGACATTCAAATGGAAATAGATTGAGCCGAACAAAAATTGTTATTGTTTATTTAATTTAGATACTAAAACAAATACGTGGACGAAAGCACCACGTTTTGGCGGTCTAACCTCCAGTCGAAAAGGCGTTCTTAAGTCATCAATATTTGTATGCCGAACGCGGTATTTTCACTATTAAACAAGATATTATGGTTAGTTATATCTAAACGTAATCACGCGTTATGCAGATTTCAGTGATTTAACAATAAATTTTAATGTTTTCATTAATATTCTTGATCTTTTATCATTTATAATATTGAAAAAAATTTGTAACGTCAAAAATATCAAGTTACTTTGTATAAATTACTTTTAAACAGTTACTTGAAAGAATAAGTAAAGCAATTACTATTGTGTTATTAAAAAAACTAATTGCGTTACAGTAATTTGTAACTTAAATATAGTTACTACCTATCACTGTTTACATATCTAAGTATTTAGTGATATATTATTATATTAATATAATATATAATATGACGCTTAAAAGTATTCATTCAATTAATTATTGAATTGGTGAATAATTAAACAATTCAAAAATGTTTAAATTTTAACGCATAATGACTACCCATATTAACACACAACTTAAATTAAATATTTTTAGATTCTGAGCGTAGCGAGGAAGCTTATGGTTTTACAATGATGTTTATTTTTTATTTTTCTGTAAACACTTTTTCTACCAGAAGGAGAGCTCCGATCTTTACACTCATGCCCGGTTTCCGTAGTAAATTGCATCTAGTTGGTACTTTTAAGAAGTCATTTTTCAATTTTCATAATAGTTTTTTAATGCGTAAGCAAAAACTACCAAAAAATTACGAAAAATACGATTTTGTAAAATCGAGAATTTTAATTTCGTCGTAATTTCGAAAATAATGACTTGAAAATCTTGAAAT
>JAIPRL010006181.1:0-28556 GCA_025469235.1 Pemphigus obesinymphae | reverse complement strand
TAATTTTTTGGTAGTTTTTGCTTACGCATTAAAAAACTATTATGAAAATCGAAAAATGACCTCTTAAAAGTACCAACTAGATGCAATTTGCTACCGGAAACGGGTATGAGCGTAAAGATCGGAGCACACCTTCTGGTAGAAAAAGTGTTTACAGAAAAATAAAAAAAAAATAAACATCATTGTAAAACCATAAGCTTCCTCGCTATGCTCAGAATCTAAAAAAAAATTAAATATGTATTACAGGCTACAGTATTTAACTTAAACATAAAGAAAAATAAGAAAAAAATTTATGATTAAATAAATTTAATATGTATTTAGGTATACATACAATATCTAATAGATAAATACGTAATATTTATTTATTTATTTAAAGAAAAGAGGGTTATTATCTAATATATACAAATAGGTATAAGACTACATACATAACATTAAAAAAAAGATGAAGAAAAAAAATATATTTATATTAAAAAAGGAAAGACTGATCATCATTGGCGAGGCGGGTGGATAGGTTCGTTTTTTAAAATAATTTGTAGGGCAGTGTGGAATGAAGAAAATAGAATTACTACAGGTGAATCGAACAGGGATCTTTAAGTTTATTAGTGCTAACTAAAGGAAGGAGAGTCGACAGAGCCAGAAAGAAGTTAATATAATAGAAAAATATTGAGAGTGTTAGGTATACAACTCGTATTTTTTTTTTAAATTATTTATTAACTATATCTGATTTTACCCACGACCCTTGGGTGATGACCACTTATCGTCAGCCGCGGACCGCGTTGTCTTTCATAAAACCACCAGATCGCCTGAACGTCTCCGCTGTGGAGCCCGCGTTGCTACCACGGTAGGGCTGGAGGGAGCGCTCGGGATTGTCGACGGCCAAACCGGTATTTGTACATATTTTATTGACGCATTGTTATTATCTAGGTAAAGGTACATACTGCATAATAATCTTAAATAATATAATTGATAAACACCAAGATAAACACAAGTAACACATACTTGGTAATGCTAAAGTAGGCATTGGATCTTCAATCGAATAGTTCCCAGACTATAGCAAAAACTATTAAAATGTTTTGTATGTATAAGGTATGACTTCCTCACATACGGCATGGAAATATTCTTCAACTTCATGTTCCCAGTTCTTGAAATCCAAGCAGCGAATTCATATTTTCCATAGGAAAATAATGTTTTCTCACCCATCTACCCCTTTTGCAGCCAAGCACACAGCACTTGACGGATAACATAGTGGAACAATCGTGTAGCAACAAAACATAATTAAAAATGCAAGAAGATTTTGGTAAAAATTGGCAGAAATGCAAAAAATTGCATAGATAGAAAAAACTCGTAAAGCTGTTGGACTTGGACATCAAATTGAGACGTTGTAACATTTCATTTTTATCAGGTTATAAAGTTCAAATCCTTGTTTTGACCGTTTATTTTCGTTCGTGGAGTAAAAAATAAATTATTCCACGAGATAGAACACTAGCGAAGCGACTGGCTTACTTCGCTACCAATATCCGTGTCATGGAATTTACAGATGTAAGTTAACATGGTCAGGACTACATGCTACGTATGTGTGGCATATGTTCGCTAGGATCGCATGATAGATTATCGCTTAGATTTCCCCACTTACTAATTTCACCGTAACAAAATGTAACTGCACTTCCTTATCGTTTCCAGTCCATACTATCTTATTTCGTGGACGGGTCGTTATAAATACTACGGGTTACGGCACCCAATAGTGTGTAGTTATCATTATCATTATCACCAGATTATTGTATAGTAACATAAAATACTTTTACAATCTGAACATTCACCTTATAGTAGTTCGGTTCTTATACTACTGTTTGCATCTAAAAATGTATACATTGATATTTTATTTTATTTCATTGATATTATTATGAGTGGCAGTGAGTTTTCAAATAATTTAAAATCTACATTAAATAACGTAATCATCTGTAATAGTTATATTAAGGGGAGATTGATAATTTTGAAGACATTTTTAAGCAAATTAATGTCCTAGATTAGGGATTTTTAAAAAATAGAACGATAAAATATAAAAGTTAATTATGGGTTAGATTAGGTTATATAATTATAAGGTTCCAGAAAACGAGTGGTATGGTAAATAAAAAAGACGGGTAATCATTTAAACGTAGTTCATTAGACATGCCAAAAACTATAAAAAAAATAAAAATTAACAAAATAACACGAACAATTGACTATCGACAAAACATATGTATTGTGATTTTTTTTATTTATAACTGTGTTTTTATTTTTGATTTATTACTGTGTATCTAAATGTATGAATTATAAAAGTACACAATCTATGTAAATTATAATATAATATCAGACATTCTTATTTAAATTTACATGATAACATTCCCTCGTATGTCGATAACGATAACGACACACTATTGGGTGCCGTAACCCTTAGTGTTTTTAACGACCCTTCGTGGACCGGTCTTATCGTCAGCCGCGGACAGCGTGATCTTCCATGAAAACCACCAGATCCCGGGAAAGTCTCCGCCTTGGCGCCCGGGTCGCTACCACCGTACGGCTGGAGGAAGCGCGCTGGAGTGTCGACGGCCGGACCGGTCGAACCGCCCGCTCGACGTTTAGCTCGGCTCCACGCACCGACCTAGAGCCCCCGGTTTTCGGTGGCTCAGATCATCGCTGTACATATTCATTCGTTGTTTTCTATTTATTTTATTGTATTTTTTTCGTTCATACTCACCACACATACGTGTGTCGCCATCATGTGTCCCTTTTTGTAAATAAACGCTCTCGGGCATTTCACCTTTAAAGTGTTTTTAAACCGTTTGGTATACCAGCTTACTATACTTATACCACACTGGCGCATCCGGACGGCCGCGGACCGCACATCAATTTGAATAATAATAATCGTTTGATAACGAACCTATATGTTTAATACTAATATTTTGTACATTAAGCGTTTCTTTTGCTGGTTTTATTTATTTATTTATTTTTTTTTTGCATTGTCGAAGCTGTTAAAATACAATATAATACTTTAGTCATTGAACAGAATATATAATTTATTGGATATTTTCTTTAAATTTAAATTCACTGTACCTATAGTATTTAATATATTGTAATCTAAAGCTGTCCATAGACGTTTAATTTATATTGATCAAGAATATTGAAAATGTGTAAATTACCATTATTGTATCAATATTATTGTTGAATGTATTAGTATCCAGTGAACTTAGCTGGTCCCAGAGAGCGAATAGTAAATAGTAAATATTATTCTATGCCTGATCCGTAATACAGTAACCGTACAGATTGTTTTAAGTGTTTACAATTTGTTTTAAGTACCTACACAAAAATATAACTGATATAATATACATAGATCAAATAATACTTTTATAATAAATTCTTGCTTTAACCGTTTTGTTTCGAGATAATTAACTAGATACAGTCAAGTTTATATTAGCAGTTTTTTTTTTTTTTTTTTTTTTTTTAAATAATTACAAGTTAAAAGTTAAAGAACCAATGACTTAACAAGTTAAAATTAAAAGTATTTTAGTTGAATAAACTCGATTAATCCGAAAGTTAAATTAAATTATATTTATCTATATTGATATGTTTTATATTGTGTACCTACATAAAGATGACCTTTTTATCTTAAATTACAAAATAAAATATTGAATTTAGCCAAAAAAAAAATAATAAAATATGATCTGAGAACAATAAATTATTTAATCCAGTTTTCAAATAAATCGTCATTATTATCTTCATATGTTTTTACAACTATATTACTATTATGTTTTATAAATACTCAATTTCTAACATAAAATAATTTATAAGTGATAATTTATGATATTATTTAAGTAGATATCTATTTATAAAAATACGAATAGTACCTATACCCATTTATAAATACACAATATGGTATATTATCGTATAGTCTATACCTACTTACTATAATATAATATATACAAACGTATAGGTAGTGTTTATTTATTATAAGTACCTGTATAAAATAGAATATCAAAAAGCATATACTTAACATATAAATAAGAACATATTATTATACAATAAAAATAAATATATTAACTTTACTTAACTTACAATGAAAACAATTTAACCAAATAATTATTTGTTTACAGATATCTTATAAATACATGATATAAGCTTACAATTAATAAAATTATCTTGTTAAGTTTATAAGTTAACACAAATCTCACTTTAAATTATTAAAGAGTATTGATGTCCATTCTTGATAATCGATGATATATAGAGTATAGATACAGAGTATAATTGTGAAAATCTTTTATGTTAACAATATAGGTACGACTAAATCGACCAGAGTATTTACAGTCGAAATTTTTTAATAATCGGAAAATTACTATCAATATATTCACCAATGCACAATAATAATGACAGTCCATCAATAAAAATTAATAAAATGATCAACCGTTCAATATGGCTCATGTCATACACGATCAATATTTTGTCAATATTCAGTATTGATTATTTATGAGCTGCTTTAGAGTTTTAACAAAAACAATACTTTCGGTGACAATCTATTTGTATGAATAAATAAAAATGGTTTAAATAGGTTTTTCAAGTAAGTGCATTTAAAATAAAAATATAAAGACAACGTGTGTATTCACACTGCGCTAAATAATTGAGGTATATAAAATAGCTCCACTTTTTGTTAGACGAATAATATTGATAATAAATAAACAATGGAGCTTTCATGTGCCGCTATCTATACTGGATATATGTACGAAAGCATTAACTTTTATTCTGAATCATGCTTGACACTAGATGGCATTGAGTATATTTGCTTTGCATTAAAATAATAAACATTGGCTTCATTTTTCTTTCTAAAATGACAACTTTCATTTTATTAATCGATCCTTTTCATAGTTTGCATTAGGAAAAAATTAAAAGTTTGACACAAAATTATAATACAAATATACGTTTCTAAATACTCAAATTTCATATTCGCCGTCAGAGCCTCTCTAATTCACTTGAAATTCCATGGAAAAATAATAAATTAAAATTTATTTTTATTTAAAAAAAATAAAATCATGTAAATTCAAATTAATATCTTAATAAATTGATTTATTAAGGTATGCAATAAAATTAAATAAAATTGTGCACCACCTATATACTACCATTTAAAAAACTCGAAGTTAAGTTGTTTAAATTAAAAAAAAAAAAAAACTAGGTACGTACCTAGGTATGTAAAATGTTTAGTTATCAAATAATTTCAGAAAATACCGAATTTTTTTCATTTCTCTAAACTCGGTGGTTTTTTGATTTTATATTAAACATGGATTTTTTGAGGTTTATCTTTAGTGTATAAGACCCAAAATTTGTACACGAAATTGAAAACTATTCCTTGAACAGATCAAAAAATCTGAACAATCGAACTATTTATGTGTGTACCGTCAATCGAGCGCAGCAATTTGAGCGCGCGACATTTAAAGCATACGGCATTTCAGCGCGTACGACATTTCAGCTCACGACATACTATATTTTTACTCGACAATCGTAATTCATAATGTCTTATCTTATTGCAGTAGATATGATATTATCGCTTTGAGGGAGTAAAATTTGTTTATATTCGTGGTTTTAGTGTGCAATATCAGTGTCCAGTATAATACGCGTTACTGTTAATAGTGGTTGTAGCTTTTACGCGTAATTATATAGGTGCCTACCAAGTTTGTTGTATGATTATAAATTCTATTATTATTAATATTAACATATTATTTTATTAAACACAATGCAATTGCAATATGTATTGATTTAAAGAGGAAAACAATTATTAATCTTTAATCGATACAGTCATAGACAGGATAGACTTACCGAACACAAAATAATTTGGAGGCGCAACGAAAATCTATAAACTGTCCGGGATAAATGTACATTATATAGAATGATGTACATTCATTAAATGTTAGGTTTACTAACTATGGAAATCTATCAACGCTAACAATTTAATTAAAGTGTGTATCCTGAAATTGGTTATATTTTAGACACGGCAGCAGTTTAGGTACCTATATTATACCTATCACGATAGGTAATATAATAAGTATATAATATTTTTTATAATGTAATAATAACATAGATTTTTACAAGAAGATGCAGCACGAGTACAATTTTTTTTATCAATTTTAATTAAGGTGCGTTTCCTTAAAAAAATTACATAAAAATTTCCGGGTAAGTATGTGAAAGATCGAGCTTGAATTGTATTTGGAGACCCGTGTGTACACTATACACGTAACGACCCGGCTGTGACAGTAATACATAAAAAAGGTTATCGATAATCGATATGTTATATCAGTTATCACTTATTAATTTTGATATAGATATCTAAAATGTACAAAAAAACTATAAAATATTACATTATACGGTGTGACACCTTATTATAGGTAGGTACACATTGATAAAAAATAAATTCAATTTCGAAAATTAATATAAATACAATGTCAAAATAAAATGTCAATACTAACTATATTACATAATATTATGGACTATGTATTAAAATATGTAGACCAAACAAAAGAAATTGTGGAAAAAATGAAAACATGTGCTATGGAAAATGGCTTTCAAATACTCTAAAAAAGAAGAAAGTATAAATAAGATGTCCTTTGAACAACTTATTGTTGGAAATGTTCTGCCTAAGAAAAAAAATATATATACATATATATATATGTGTATATTAAGATAAGTACGGTAAAAAGATTAAAAGCCATATGTCAGGATTTTGAAATTATAGAACAGTAAACGATTACTTACAAGGTATTGCTCATAGCTTTAATTTAAATAAATAAATTTCTGTATTTTATAATTTTAATAATTTTATTATATTTTTTTGTTAATTTAAATGTATTATTTTTTATTGTACTTTTTCTTATATTTTATTTTGAATTATGTGAAAATAATAATAGTGACTTAAGAAAATAACTAAATTTGTTTTATATATTATTACCAAAACTTGAAATAATTCTACAGATAATATGTATAATACTATAAAATCCCCAAATCGTTCTAACATGACGCTAGCTGAAATGTCGTACGCACTGTAATGATTACGCCGAATTGACTGCATTTTTAAATTGTTACTTCAGCATACGCATTTACAGCATCATCTGAAATTTAGAGAGTTCTCTTTAATATATTGGAATTTACTTTTTTGTTTAATGTTCTACAGTTTTTTTGTTGTCAGTTAAGTTCACAATATCTCGGATTTATCCATTTCAAACATTCCAACATTCAATATTGACTCTTTTTAAAAACAAATACTTATCGATTTTCGTGGTAAATTTTCAAGATTTTGCCTGAAATTTGTAGGTATATTCAAATATATAGGTAATTAGAATTCAATAATTATTACTCCTATCGTAGCGTTATATTTTGAAAATTTAGAGGATGTACTTAACTGTTTTTTTTTTTAAAAAAAAAGAAGGGATAGTCACCTCGCGTTCTCCTCCAAATCAAGCACGGCTTTTAAGTATATTTCAATATCATCCAACCAAATTTGTCATTATTTAGGAATTTCTGCATTAGCTCATTCATCTCTACCAAAATTCATCTTTCACATCTATCGCACATATTATCAATATTATAATAGGTATACTTAATATAAAGTAGATATTTTATTCCATAATGAAATACCTATTTTTGTTTTCATTTAGGTATTTTTATATTTTTGTATTATTAATCACAGAAAAAAAATTAATGACATGTGAAAAAAGACTAAAGAATTGTCTTTGAAACAATTTCCAATTTCGTTAATTTTAATACTACATTCCACAAACTTAAATAGTCGGGAATCAAATATAAAAAAAAAAATTACATTAGAATAGAAGAAAAAACACGATCGCCGCGGGGCATGACGGACACCCGGTCGTAATACCGCCGACCGATCGTCACGGCGTACTCATATCTATGACAACGCTTCTAGAAATATTTTGCACTGACCGAGAATCGAACTACCTATCTACGTACCTAAAATTTACATCAGACCGAGTGCGTTATGCATGTTAAATCCGTAAAGTATTTCGGTATAAACACTGTCGATATATATATATATATATATATAGGTTTAACACGATTTAGTCGACTGACAATATGATTGGGCCGACTGAAGCAACTTTGGGAGCACAAATTTCCCCTCTGCATACCGATAAATGTTATTAAAATAAATTATATATTTAATAAAGAAAATTTTATAATACTATAAAAACGGTTGAATTAAGTATTATTTATATCAACTATTTTGGGGATAACTATAATATTGGTCAGATTTACTAAAAAATTATAAAATTCTTTACTATAAATTTACAGTACTTTAATCTTTTTTTTTATACTGACACAGACTAAAACTTCTAGTAATTATTACTATAATTTTATGGTAAATTATGTTGAAAAAATCTTGAAAAAAAAAAATGCAAAAAGACAGGAACAGATTCCCATGTTAACAACTTATAATTCTTAAAACTTAACTATTACCCACACTTGAAAACCAAACGGAACGCCGATCTTATAAGTACGGTTAATAAAACAGTCTGCCGATAATAATTACTATAAAATATAGTAAATATTACTATACAAAATAACTATATTTATTTTATAGTTTTACTGATTATTATGTCGTTTTAGTAACTTCACCTATAAAATAGTATATAATTCTAACTAAATTTTATTCAATTATAATATTTTAGTATTTATTGTTTTCCGTGCATAGAAACATATGTAATTTTGTTTACATATCAATCATTCTTATTTTAAATATTTATGTTTCATTGATTTAATTACGGTACCTTTAAATTGTCGATGATAATTTATTGAGTATGGTTTTAGTTTGAAGAAAAAAAAAATCATTCTTTTAAATCATTTCAGCGTTAATTTTAGGTAAAACGTTATGCTTAATAATAATGATTTAATTTCATCGAAACCTGGAACGTTTTTTTTCTGAGTGTATGTGACAGTATATTAATATATTTATGTTAAATTATTATATTTATTTTTATCAAGTAATTTACATCAATAACAACATTTTATGTTCATTAAAAAACGATGTATAAAAGCGATTTGAATATTATTGGAATTCATATTCTAAATGTATATTCTAATGGCAAATTAGAATGGCAAAATAATTTCCGCTATATATTTACATCTGTGAGAATGAAATACAATTTCACAACTTAAATTAAATTATTTAGCAGGCATATTTTCACGGTAATATAACGAGATGAAAACTCAAATGTATATCTAATGAAATTGAAAGAACCCATAAAAATATGTAATTCGTGGACTCTCGATTAAAATGAAAACATTTTATGTGTTACGAATAATTTTTGAAAACTAGCATCTAGATAAAACTTGTCTTCTATATAGATATGTTGTTGTTATGTTTGTTCAATGTTCATGATATATATATTTTACATTTAAGCAATATCGTAAAATAAATGCATAAGCGTTTGTTTTGGAGGTAATCAAATCTATTTGTATATTTTATGAATACTAAAATATGTTCATATATACGAAAATTAAAATATGTTACAAGACTATTAAATTGGCATGCGGTATCGATTTTTACATATTTATATGTAACCTTAGGTAATAGAATACCTTAAAAATGAATGGATTTCTATAGTTGCGTAGTTGAGTATATTCTATATTTATGTCACTAACTTTATTATTATCATTTTATAATCAAGACTATTATAACAAAATTAGTGGTACATGAATAAATTGAAAAAAAACAACTATATTTAATAATATTTTTATATAATTGGAATTTTTAAGAACGCTCAAGTTAATAAAATGTATACAATTTTTTTTTTTGACTATTTTGTCATCTATGTTATTGTAATAAAATCTACTTTGTTTTTCTTTCAACCTAAAACCTATCTATATCCATATTTCCTCTATATCAAATTTGTTCACCTTTTATCTTCATCAATTTCACACAGCGATCAATCCAGTCAGATTCGAATGGACCCGACAATCCCATGTGAATGCATCTGACAATCAAACCGATTCAATCATTGGGTTAAAACGTTCAATACTGTACCGGGCTTGCTAGAAATAGTTAAGTTTGAAGATTGAGTCTTTTTATTCATATAAATGCGTACTTGCGTAAATTCATTTATCACGTAATACGGATGATTGGCATGGTAGCATTCATCGAATTCACGTAATACACGTTTATACTGATTTTATCATATTCGCGTGTCGGGAAATGTATAATATTCGTATAATATCTATCGAAGTTGACCGACCAGAACTTCGATAAAATAAAGGTAAGTGGATTTAATTTCATCGAAAGTTCAATTTCCTTTCCACTTTTACTACATAAAGTCGTGAAATAGTTGTAGGTGGTTTTTAGGCGATACATAATATAATATGCATTACATACATTTCATTCAACACGTAATTCGATTTCGGACGCGACGCCGAGTATATATGCGCAGCAGGGAATCACCCGGACCTATATAAAAACGTAATAATTATTGTCCTTTTCTATAACAAAATCATTCGGAATAAACTCGTATACGTAAACATAGGACATATTTTATTCAAAACATCATTTCATTCCTTTCATTTTGACCAAAAACATACCCCGTCCGTCTATTATATAATATATTCTTATATTATTTTATTTCATCGTAGCTCTTTTCTCTATCTCAATCGTTTCACGACAGGCATAGTGTGTATATATTATATATTATATTAGTATATATGTGATCAGCTTTTTTCGTGATTGCTGTTTCGGTCTAATACGTGAAAGTGACCATTCCTCTCTCTATCTCTCTCTCTCTCTCTCTCTCTCTCTCTCTCTCTCTCTCTCACACTCTTTTTTGTTGATCTAATTTTCTTCTTTTTATCTGTCTTTTCAATATAAATAAAATACTTGTTACTATCATGGTTTCTGAAGCATTTCACTATGTTGTCACGTCTGGCCTGACTTTATGTCATTAGTAACCTGAGGTTAGTGCGTATCGTCCATGTATTTATTTGAACATTTATTATGGCACCAAATATAATATTAATTATTATGTCATACCGCAATATCATAATATTATATATTTCGAATAAATTAGATTTAATTTATATAAGAGCCTAAGCCCTATGAATAGATCACTCATAAAACATACTATATCATAATTTCTAAAATATGCACTTTAGCATCATTGAACGGTAATTATGGGAATTATAGTATATTTCCGAGAGAGTTACAGGTTTTATAACTATAAATTATAATATAATATGTATTATTGCTTAGATTTATCGGCTTAAGTTATTTCTTAAGTATTATATTAAGTTATTTCTTTTCATTTCATTAAATTATAATCTGTATCTAGTGATGAAATAAACTCCTGAATATACTGTATAAATCGTATATCTACCTATTAAATAAGTTAAAATTATATAGGTATACCGTATACATAATATTACGTTTATGCATATTTGATTTATTAGTCCTATTTTTGTAAAACATTAAACATATAAAATTTAATGTTTCTTATATCCATGTTATTGTAAATTTTCAAAGAAAACTTTTTCTACTTTTGACAGAATGTTTTTTATAGGTATTTTAAATATGTGATGATTGATGTTTAAAAAATTCATAATCTTCCAATTTTCAATTGCTTATGAAAAATACAATATTAAGTAAAAATAATATTATATAATCAGTGAATGTTGTCTGATTTTATTAATATAAAAATTCTTTATCTTTGATTAGTCTAGCCGATATAATACTTGAAGTGTAATAATTATGATAACTGATATATGATTACGATAAATAGGTATATTAACTACTAAAATATTAAAAACAGGATTTAGGAATCAAATGTATTTAGGATAAATTACAATAAGTAATACGCATTGTCTCCGTTGGACACTCTGCGCATAGTCAGTATTTTTTGGCCATGTGGCGTTTATTTCGAAAAATAATCAAATAAATAATGATTATACCAAAATCGATTCGATATACCTACCTGTCTTATATAATATTATGTTGTAGACCCATTAGAATGCGTGTAACAAAGAAAAGATTTTTACGTTATTTTTATGCGATTCTTTAAAGCTATTATTTTTTTTTCGCTCGGTGGGTTTTCCATATAACTAAACATCTAGTAAAAAGAAGAAATAAAATAAAAATTTTTATAACAGTACCTACTGAAACTTTAAGGCAAAGATTTCTTTTCGAAAATTGTACCTGTATATTTTAAACGCTTTATTATTTTATTTGAAATAAATAAATAATATGAAAAACACTTGACATACGTACGAATATTATTAATATTATTATAATAAATGCATAACATTAGTGTAAGGAATTATCTCGGGAATTTTATATCCCATGAATCATAATACTTTCAAGAGAAAATAAATAATCGTTGCCGGTTTTCCGAGCACACGTGTTTGACATTTTTAAAATGTTGAGTATCCCGAAGGAATTATTATAAATAGAACTAGGATTAAAATGCCTTAAACAACTGAACAAATTTCCTTGCAAAAAAAATAGCATTTGTCACCTAAAACTTACGAAAAATGCATATAGAAGGATCTAATTTAAATGAAATGAACACCCAATGTCTCTAATGGCTAAATGTTAACTATTTTCGTATTTTTAACTGTAGGTATTATATAGGTTATTTTTCCATACATTTGGAAACATTTTATATATATTTTTTAATATTAATTAATTGTATTTGTGGGTTTTAGAAACATTTTTGCGCATGTTGTCGTATCAATCAATACGATGACGAGTGTTACTTCAAATTTTTACAGGAAAAAATATATACCTATCTGAATCTTAGTGGTTAGTGCTAATTATAAATGTTCGTTACAATGCCGGGTCACGGTTCGGTTCGAGCTCTGTATACAATCAAAATGTCTAAAAACCACTCGATCGAAGGAAATTAGTTCGGCCGACGCACCGGAAACAATGGATTCTCGGATGGCTAGAAGCCGTTTTGGAATATATTGTTGAAAAGCCAAATTGTGTTCACTCTCCCACCCCGTGTCGACGGGATTTTGATTAAAAGTTCAATCTCTATTCGGACAATGAACGAGAATAAATAAACACACGATAGCATATATGAAACTGTAGAATCGGCGAGGATTATGCGACAAATCCTCTCTAAGCCAAACGACCTACACGCTCCTATTTATTGCACTACTCGATCGTAATATTGTAAACATATCAAATCAAAACAAGGATTCAATATAATTGTAGACAATGATGGTAATATAATAGCTTTTGAGGATGGGGGGGGGGGGTGGCAAATTGTATCAGTTGTATATAAATCACTAATTCACGTAAATATAGGTGCACGGTGTACGGTTGTCAAGTTTGGGGGGGGGGGTGTTAGGGGATAATGGTTTTGGGATTAGCACTCGACCGTTACCGAACAATTTACGTTCAATTCAAATAATTTAGATTTAACCCTTCCATTTTAATTTATTACATTTATTCAAATTCTATGTATAAACTATAAAAGTATAATACTTAGTCAGAAATTAAAAACGAAGTAAATAATATTTATATATATTCAATGGTCATTGTTATGATTTTAGAAGTTATTATTCCTTAATAATTATTTTATACATACTAACATATGCATATCAATGATAATAGGTGATCATTTAGCATATTATTATGTATACAGACTACAGAGTGAGATTTGTGTATATAGATATTATAATTCGAATGTTCATGTCACCCAAAAACTAAAATAAAGTGTAACTTAATTTTTCCAAAGGAAAACCTACATACTGGTACAAATATCGTTAGTGGATTTGGAGGATATTTACTAATCTAAGTATATATACAACCTAAATTATATTATAAATTCCAATTTTTTTTTATCAGATAATATATATACATTTACCAGTCTATATTGACGTATTATTATTAAATAGTTAATATAGACATTAAAATTCTAATATTCAATATATTATACATATTTATTTTTCATTTAATTTTGATTTTATATTAATTGAATTTTCATGAAGTGAACCAAATTTAAATGTTAAAAATAAATATTAGAAAATAAATATATTATAAACATTAGAAAATAAATGTTAGAAAACCGACATCAGTTCATGCAATAATTTCTGATTAGCCTTGACTTGAACCCGGGACATTTTTCTTCAATCAACTTATACACGACCTATTGGGGATTAATTTTCTACCGAAATTCCAGGTTATATAATTAACATAGTAAATAACATATTGGGCGGCCGTGAAATATCTGATGGGGTTAATGAACATTCCTGAATATTCCTTTAATGACATCGACTACTGCTAAAAAATGATTTTTTGAAATTGGACCTTTAAGGTAAGGTAAAAAGGCGAGGAGTGGTAAATTATTATTAAACGACTAGCATAGACTACTGGTCGTAGAAAAAATTAATTAAATAATAAAACTGGATATGGGCGAACTGCGAAGCCGAGTAATTCATTTCGTACTTATATAACTACAAATATAACATAGGTATTAGTACTATATATAATACTAAATAAATAAGTACTAAAATATTTAATTTAATAATATTATATAATATTAAACAATAAATGTTCATTAATTAATTATTCATTATTGATTTTAATTTTAATATTTGTTTCTTAATAATTATAAACATTGAATAATGATTGTATATTATATATTTATATTTTAATATTAGTAAATAATTACTCAATATTTACTTTTTTAAATCAAAAACTATAATATTTATTATAATATTATTCATTTGAAATTGTTACCTGGGACGTGTATCGATTACACGACATAAATTACAAATCATAATAAGTCAGGAAATTTTTAAATCCTAATAGGACTGAATAATAGGTTATAGGTAGTCTTAATAAATCACGATGCAAATGTTAAATGAATGTTTACATTTAAATTCTCAAGAAAAACTTCACTTTTTAATTTTATTAAAATATATAAACCATAATAATTGCTTCTAACTATATCATAATGACATAAAGGGTTTTTTCTTTAAAGAAATCAGCGAAATTGACAATAAATTATTTACGCAATAATTTAAATTTTTTTCCATTTTATTTTTAATAGTACCTACATTTTACATGAAATAATCATGAATATTATTCATTTAAACAAGAGAATAATAAGGATTTAATTAAATAATGTTAATATTTTTAATATAAATATATTTAATCTTATAGGGATTTTATTAATTTATATATATATTTATATAATATATTCACACAGCAAAAAAATAGCAAAATCATTTTTATTTAAACGTTTACCTATAAAAAATGCTATACAAATATTATGGATGACGAAAAATTTGATGAAAATATTTGTATAAATGAATGTTTTTTTTTTTGTATTCAAACATGAGTTAGATCACATAATTTATTGCTGCTATGAGTACGATTTTACGACTATAAAATATAAAATGACGTAATAGTTTTTAACAGCGAAAAACAATATGTTTTATTTTAGTACATTTTGTTCCCTTATTTCTTGACACGCATATTAGACTGATATATATATATTATACGATGTTCCTTATGACAAACTCATTTAAAAATTCTATACAAGAGTGAAACTACAATAAATAAAAACCGCTACGCTCAGAATCTAAAATGTACTATAAAACCAAAACCCCAAATACTTATATAATACGTAAGTTATACACAATGTCTTCTTCTTTTTTACCTTCTCTCCCAAATATTCGGTGTCATATACATAATGCACGATATATAATTGATAATATTATGAGTATTATATATTACCAAATTATTTATAATTTTGTTTTACATGTATACATGCAAGTTTAAAATTGTTTTATTTTATATAATAACAAATAATTAAAAACTTAAAAACGAAAATGAACTATTTTTAGATATTTGTCAAAGTTGGGCATTAACTAGTTAAAAACTTTATCTTTGAATACTTTTAATGTACACTAGTTAATTATTTTAGACATTAATATACTAACAAGAGTTAGAACATTCATTTTTTCAGTTCCGGTTCCAGTTCCAGTTTTATAAAAATTATATTTTAACGTTACGGTTTACATTTTAGTTCAATAACCGGTTCTTTGTTCGTTTCCAGTCTTTGTATACTATATTAAATAGTTAAAATTTGCATTGTAACTTATAGCAATATAATTTTTTATCATCATTCAATTTAGTTAACATAGGTATAAAAGTAATCAATTATCGTATGTTCGTTATATATATTTGAATTGAAATTGAAATAAAATAATAGATATTAAATATTTCAAATTGAAATTTGTAAAAATTAAATACAGATTTTTTAATCATTTTAATGATTCATATCCAAATTTGTTTATTGTAAAATATAAATTTCACTTTTTTAACAAGATAAATTAACATATTCTCCATTTTAATTTTAAATTTAAAAAGATTTAATTAGATTTTAGTAACTTATAACTTTTAACTGAAGGCTTTTGAGCTAAGATGATTAATTTGAGTTCTTTTTCGTTAACATCATCAATATTTTATGGTATAATTTGCCATCATATATAAATCTCTAAGAGGGATGAATACAAAATTCTCAAAAAGGACGTGTAGGTATGTTTAAAATTAATTTATTATGATTTTATAAAATGTTTAAATCAAGTGTAAATATTTTATTTGTATAGTATGATATAAAAAAAAAAAATGCTAATTAGTTGTAATTTATGACCACGAAATAAATAAATAAATAAATAATTTGCTAAAAAAAATTAAAAAACGATTCGACAAACTCAGATTCGACGTCTGATAAAATATTTTTTTTATTGTAGCCTACAAACTTCCAATAAATTAACTGTAATCTATAATTACTTCAATGTTAATTAATTGCATACTTTATAGGATAAAGTATTATTTACAATTTTTCTACAGCTATTTCTAAGGACAGGCATTGAAGTCGAGTCATAGTTCACTATATTTAAAATTTGTTAGTCGCAAAAAAAAAAAAAAATGAATCAAAACGTCCAAAACTTACTGAACCAATAATTTAAAGGTCTAAAAAAATTAAATTTAAAATGTATTTCACCTGTCGGGTGTTAGTAGGGGTGGAAGCATTTCATTTTTCAGACAGGATACTCTTAATGGATGTATTGTATTGGTAAGTAATGGTAAATCATTGCATTCGAAAAACGATTTTGAGTATGATTATTACAGACAGTAACCCGAAAATGAAAGGTTCTATATAGTCAGTTTTTTATTAATTATTATACACTAAAAAGGTGAGAAATGTTAAGCTTACATTAAAGTTTCTAACTTCATTATTGAATGAGATAATCTTTATATAGTATTATTCTTATATATTATCTTTATATATAGTGAAAAATTCAATTTTGTAAATATAACTTTTTAGAAGTGAAATAATATTGAGAAAGAAAAGATTCTATGATTAATATTATGTAAATTATGTATTAGTTCATTATTCCTTGCACATAAATAATTATTAAGAAAATTGAAAATGACCTCTGTAAAGTACCAATCAGATGTAATATTTACTACCTGAATAAATGGTGAAGTATAACGATATGAATAAATATTCTAGTGAAAAAAAAGTTTACAGAAAAAAAAAGTCACTTGCTCCCTCGCTTCTCTCAGAATCTAAAATCATTTTTAACCGTCAATATTTTAAATACACCTAGGTACTTAAAGTAATCTTAGACTAAAGTTACGTAAAATTTATTAAGTTTTAAAATCCCATTTTATTAACTATTTAGTCCTAAATATCTCAAAATCTAGCAATTTATTTGTTGAATAATTTAAATTACTATAAATGATAAGTCTGATTTCTTCGATCTTGTATTAAATGTTCAGATCTTAAAAGTTAAAACCCTAAATTTCTCATTTGATAACTTTAAAATTTCAAAATGTAATATATATATAAATAGCCATAAAAAATAATAAATAAATTATCAAAAAAAAAAATTAAAAACAATTATAAATTATACATTTTCCAATAAATTAGGAAAACATTTCTAAACAAAATTTTCAAGTTTATCTCCTATAGTTTGGATTTAAATAAATTTTATTAGTAAAAAATTCCTAGAGTCATATTTTATGGAATTACGAAAAAATTAAAAATTCTCGAATTAAACAAAATCGTGTTATTAAATTATTTTTAGTAGTATCTCTTAATGCGTTAGAAAAATTATGGGAAAAATTGAAATATATATATATTTATATACCTATATATATATATATATATAATGTACCTACTTGTTGTAATTTTGCATCGGAAAATGATAAAGTATTTAACGATAGGAATACATATTCTGGTCGAAAAATTGTTTACAGAAAATATAAAAATAAAATTGTAGAATTACTAGTTCCGTTGTTCTGCTTAGAATCAAAAATAAATTAAATTATATTTCTAAAACTAAAAAAAGTAAAATTATTAGTAAATAACTGATTTACCTACGTATTATTATTTATACTGTCAATATTTTTGGTGTTTATGTATAGTGCCATTTTGATGAAAACTGCCATATGTTACGTAGTAGCTGGTACATGGGCTACACGATCTGGGATATCGTTGAAAAAATTTTAAATATAGGATTAAGGTGAGTTTGAATGGTAATAGATTGAAACTAGGAAAATCACGATAATATACATTTTGTGTTTTAATTTTATCTTAATGAGAAAATTATTCAGGAAAAGTCTACAGACCTAATGAAAAAAAAAATATGCCTATATAGGATATAACAGAAAATAGATTACAACTTCAATTATTTACATTCGCTAACGATAATAGGTATTCAGTATTATTTACATCTACCTATAATAGTATTAACTATTATGCGTATACATTCGTAAAGGTTATTAAAATTAATTATAACTATTATTGAATATTTGGGGAGATGGGTGATCCTTTATAACACGCACTGGATCCCCACGTCCGGACCATTTCGGAATATTAAACTAGTTATTTCCAACCCGGGTACAAATGAGTATAATATTAGAGACGATAAAAGTAAAAATACACACAGAAGGTAGATCGTATCTTTTTATCAGACTAGAACAGGGGCGTCATTTCAGGTTTTTTTTTTCGGGTGTACGGGCTTTTAGGCAGGCCAATTTTAACATTTCATTTTTCACAATCTAATGCTACGTTAAAGAAACGTAAATATAAGTATAAAAAAAAAAAAACGTCATCGACTTTTCTTTTTAACTATTATTGTTACCTACGACAATTTGGTCGCCGCTGTTTTATATTCTATGGTGGCGCATTATAGCATTGGCAGTCCACTTTTAAATTCTTGGTGGTGTCATATTGAACACCCTGTCCCCCCCCGGTCATTATATTGTCCCGTTTAGGCCACTGTCTAAATATTCTGCTCTTGTATAATGAAGAAATTAATTACGCGTGTCGACGGTTAGGAGTATTAGAAAAAAAAACCGGCTCTGTATATATAAGTATAAACTGCGTTACAAAATCAACAGAACTGTAATTATTATCGACAGCGATAGTAAAGGAAAGGGAAATTGCGTAATATAAATTGGATACTCGGAATAGGTAGGTATGTTTTAATTAGGCAGTGGACGAATGCTCCAATGTGTGAGTAGAGGATGTAAGGGTTAACCGAAACCTTGAGACTGTTACGGATATGCAAATAATAATAGTCTCACGAGTCATACGTCACAATATATATATATATATATAATAAATGTGAGATGTGTTAAATGTCACAATTTTCACCTTCCCAAAAGACCTACGACAATCGGTAATTTTGTACCATTCTGATTGTAAAACGAAACGCATGTAACTTATATACATCAGATAAATATAAAAAAATAAATAATAGTAAGTTCCGATCAAAATGATCTGTTTTCGATAGGAATACAATTTTACACATTTATTTTTCAACGCACGTATTAAATAAAAGTAAAAGCGACGTTTAAAATGTTATTAAAGCGCGTAATGTAGTGTATCAATTTGTAGTGACTTAATGTAAGTCGAATATATTTCGCTGTTAAAAAGGCGAGTTATGTCAACTGCTTTTCGATTTTGAAGTAGCATGGTGACAAATAGCGGTGCTTAAACCTTGGCGCGGACTGAAATACAAAATGGCAGAACTTTGTGTCTAAATAAAAAAAAAAAAAAAAAAAAAAAAAATGTGAAAAGGAAAAAATTCTGTTTTTGTCACACCAAGTGGATTATTTTAACAATAATTCGAAGCACGTCCCGAGCGGATAACCTTGTTTCCCCGATACCTGGGACCAATTTATATTGTTTACGTGCTCGGTGGAAGTTTTTTTTTTTAAATATTTTACATGAAATACGACCCCACGTAATTTTGGTTAAAATAATAATAATATTAATAATAATAATAACAATAATAAAATGGCCGAATTAAATATTAAGTAGTACAGAAGTCGTGGAGTGGGGAGAGAGTTGGCTAGGGAGAATTACAAGCCAATTATAAACAGTGTGTCTAAATTCCGAAACCGCGTCGTATTTTCCGTCCTCAGAACTCTCGTTCAAGTCATAGAGACGGGTCACGTAGTCAATTTTACCCTCCCGCCCGAGTCCAACAATACGTTTTATATAATATAAAACTCAGTGGGAGTGGGACGTATGTTCTACGTGCTCCTATTTTTGCCTACACCATCGATTAGTGCCGATGTACATAACATGTTTTTTTGATCGATTTACATGCTTGATGAATAAATATAAAACATCACGAGAACTATCTTTTACCAAGCTGGATGATCATATTAAATTGGTTGGTTGTACAGTTTTCTATCATTTTTCATTGTTGATCAGTTATTATACTTAATAAAAGTAACATATGCTCCGAAAGTTCGTGGTTGAGATTTTAAGATCAGTATATTGATCACAAATTAAATTTGACAATTTTTCGAATAATCTATAAGAATTGTTGATAATTAAAGCCTGTTATTTTATTTGGGTATCTGGAATGCACTAGAATTTTAATAAGCTGAGATTTACTCCGAATTGTTATTTTTTAATTAAAAAAAAAAATATCATTGCTTCAAAATAAAAAAAAAAAATTATATATATCGGTTTTACTATAATTATATAAATGTGCCTAAACTATTTTATCTTTTAAATTAAAAGCTCAATTTATTCATAGAAATTTTTGAATAAAGATTACTATATACAGAATTTATATTTATGAGCAGATAATAACAAAAAAAAATTCACTATCTAATCGAATTGGGGTGAAATTGATATAAATAATAATAATAATAGTAGGGGAGAATGGGGGAATAGCGATCATTACAGATAAAACTTTTCTAAAATTTTCTGGCAAACTGATGGTTTAAATTGTTTTTGAGCCAGTATAATACAATTATAGACATGTTATGCCCAATATATATACATTTCAGATTTTTTAAATAAATTCAAATGTGTTTTTAGTGTTTTTTAAAAAAAAGTGGAAATGACCACAATTCACCTTATGACGGGGTAATGATAGTCAATATAAAACCCATATAAAACAATAGGGAATACTATTTTTTAATTATAATCAATAAAATTGTACAGTATTATTGAAAAATATATATATAACTGTTGATATGTTTTTTAATGTATACAGATGTTATATTTATCTGAGTATAATAATTATATAACAAAATTATTTAGGTACTATTAGAATATATATTCTATACATTACTATATAGTATTGTATAATATTTAATATATTTAAAAATTATTGAAATTAAATTAATATATATTAGGTATTGAAAAAAGTATTATATTACTTTTATGTAAAAATGCAAAAGTTGCTTAATTAAATAATAAATGTTTGTGATATGTTAATTGTATAAAAAATGGCTATGATTACTCCGTATATTTTGACTACCAATACTCCATCATAAAAATGTTTTTCTGATAAATTAATTATGATTTTTAATACAAATTCATAATCCCCAAATTTTATTTGATATTTATAACTAAACTATAGAAAAATATATCAAAATAAACTAATATTAAACAAATTATTCGGTCCACCAAATGTCACAAGGTTATATGTGAAAAATTGATAACAGGAATTTTGTTTAGAAAAACTCAGCTAATAACTACTGATTGCCGAAAATAAGATTTTGATAACAATATTGACTATTATTTATAGTCAGCTAGTTTTTAGTGATCACAGTTTTGTCTTGCTGAGGGTGACCATCATTACCCATTGACCATAATTCTCTCATTCTTTCCTATACTCCATCGTTGTGTTTGTGAAAACTGATTGTTCTATAATGTTTTGCAAATGACTTTACTATTTTAATTTTAATATTGATGTAAACTTTTAATTTTAAGCAAGAGTTTATATATAAATACAAATAAAACACTGCGGTGTTTAATATTCAGTTACACTTAAAAAAAAACATTTAAAATACTTGGCATATCTGTCACACATAATATAATTATCAAGTGTACAATATACAACTTGCAAATATTGAATTTTAAGCTACCTTTATTGTATATCTGTCACTATTGAATTTAGTTGGATAATGTATTAGGTACATTTGCTCCCAAATAATCATATAAATATCAAAATTAATCCAATTAACATTATGAATTTAACCATATTTTTAATACTAATCTCCCATTACCTAACATACATAGATGAGATAAATAGAAAACTAGTGAGATGTACATAAAAGTACTTTACTTGAATGTAAAAAGCAATGGTAAATCATTTCTATATGGTATAATATGTATATATTTATACCACCATAAAAAGGCGGCTAATTGCAGGTGCATGCAAATAACTCGTGCAATAGGATACTAGGTAATAGTGGTGGTTTTATAGAATTTAAAAGCAATGTTAAATCATATTTTTTATAAAATGGTTCTGATAGGAGCACTTAGTATAATATACCTACATATAATATAATTATAATTGTCAAGAAAAAGTTTAATAAGAAAACTTGAAAATATACGACGCGTATGTAATATTGAAATATTTAATCATTGAGAAATTTACAAGTTACTAGAATCGTAATTTTTTAATTTATCATGAAAATAACTTTTTTCTACTTTCCGTTTAGTTTTCCATACGCATGTATCTAAATATAATCTATCTATAGTAATATTCTAATGTGACTGAAAAATGCGTATAAATAAATATACATATTACATATACAATACAGTCAATACATCTGAAAAAGGAGCTTTCAAGGAATTCAAGAGTTGCACAATAATATATATATATATATATATACGGAAGAAATAAATTGCAAAATTGCAAAATCATAAAATAATTATTAGTATAATAGTAAATGCATTTAAAATACTAACAAAGATAATTTATATAATAATAGAAGTAAAAATAAATGACAACACTAGGTTCAGTTTAGCAATTTAGGCAATTATACACAATTTAATTTCAGTAATAATAGGGACAATTAATAGGTTTTACGGTGTCGGTGTGTATAATTATTAAAAATATTTATGTATAATGCTAATGTATATTTAGTTTATGGATTTGGAAAAAAATGTTCGACCATGTTAATTGTATGATGCTATCTTGAAGATCTTAAACGTAGATGTATTATAAATAAATTATATTTGAATGATATGGCTATGATAAGAGGCAACACTTGAGAAAAAGAGACGGTTTAAGCTAAAATTTAAAAAAGCTGTAATATGATGTGTTTAATAAATGGCCAGAAGAAAAGTCAATATGATAACAAAAGTAAATGATTCTTTTAAAGAATATAGTATGAATATGATCAATAATACAAAAAATACTAATATGTAATGTGTATGATAATGTATATAATATGTAATATGTAAAATACTAACACCGACAAACTCAGACATGATAATCGAAAACAAGAAGTTGATACCAGTTCAATGTTTTACATATTTAGAAAAGAAAATAATTTATAATGGAAAAAATGAAACAAACATAAAGAGCAAAATAGGCATTGCACAAAAATAAAAATGTAATCACATTATCACAGTAAGTATGAATACCATAAAATCTCTTATAAAATGGCTCATTAGAGGAAACATGACATTGTATGGGGACAACATAGATAATACTAAAAGCGAAAAAAACAAAAATCAAAGAATTTGAAAATTTGTCCCGAAGCTGAGTATTGAAAATTCCATTGGATATAGAGAAAATGAGAATTTGAGGAATATATTAAGATGGAATCAACATGGAGGACAATTAAGGAAATAACGAAAAAAGTAAATAATTAAAAATTAAAAATAAGATTAAAGATATTGATTACCTAATAAACAACGCATTGAAATTAGAGGAAAATACGGGAAAAAGAGGACCAAGAACTACATATTATATTAAATAGAAAATAAAAATTTAGGAAAAATAACTTAAAAGGCCTTGAAGTAGTAGCTTCAAATAGAGGAAAATAGAGAGTTTGCAATGTTAATGATCCAATTTGAGAATTATAATAAATGGTAAATTATAAAATATACCTATATATATATATTATACATTTGCCTAATTTCACATGTAAATAACATGATATTAAAAGCAAATATATAAGTTCCAGTGTACTAAAAATAACAAAAATTTTCCTTATACTATTTTTCATGAATACCATCCTTAATCTTCCAATAAGTACTTTGTATGAAATGAATTTAATTATATCTAAATTAAATTTAATGTATTTTTTGCAGTCATTTTAACAATATAAAATAATGAAAATACATTTTATAATTATTACAGTGTTTAAATAATTGCAAGTTATATCATTATGGTTTGAAGGATTTGTTATAGCGACCGGTATTTTCTTCAATTTTTATTTTAGCTCAAGTTTGTCGTTCTCCAGAAGCAAATATGCCATAGAATATTGCTCCTAAAAAATATATGGCACAAGAAATTAAAAAAACCCATTTCCATTCTTCAGCGCTCTAGAAGTAAAATTTTTAATTTATATTGATAGTAATTAATAAATCGCCTATTTTTAAATACAAACTTTATTTTGGACAATGGCTAAAATAGGGCTTAAAATGCCAGGTAGAGTTCCAAATGTGTTGGTGATTCCCAATAAAATGCTGGCGTATTGTGGTGCTAAGTCCAAATGGTTAATACTGTGAAACACAAGAAAAATATTACATCCAAATTGAAATTCTTTTTTTACTTGTGAAGTTTCATTTACTTGTATCCAGAGCAAGAAATCGCTCCAAGGCCTAAAGCCATTGTTAAACAAAATATAGATCCAAAGCTAGAGGAAGTATTCGCTGCAAAATACATGAAGGTGGTTTGAATTATGAAACCATTACAATTAAACAACTTTCTAACCTATGAAAGTTAATTCATTGCATTTAAAATCTCATTTACATAAATAATTGAATATGAATATGAATATGTACTTGTGTAGTGGTAAGTAATTCATTTTTCCGAATCCAGTCAACAAAGAATCCACTAAATTGGGTAATAATAGACATGACGAGGTATGGCAAAGCTGACAATAAACTTCCTTCTCCAATGTCAAATTTCAATACATCTGTAAATCAAAAATAGAGTTTATTATTGATCATCATAATTTTAAGGTAAAAATTGCATAGTTACCATTCATGTAGGTTGGTAATTGTGTGAGTAATGTGTAAAATCCCCAATTTTCGTAAAAATGGGAACAAATTATTGCCCATACCGGTATAGATGTAAATATTTCTTTCCATGGGTAATCCAAAATACTAACTATAATATAACAAAAAAAAAAAAAATAAAATATATATATATATATTATATATACTGTCATTAAGAGGTTTAACTCCTTTCGTTGAATTGGGTAAATACCGGAGGTGGATGTATTCAATTTAAAAACAATAATGAATAATTTCTCTCGATAAAACAAACTTGAAAGAAACTCTTGAAGGATATATTTCGCTTAAAATCTATGATAAATCATTGAATTTGATAAAACGATTCTGATCGGAGTTTTGGTGTAATCTTATATATAAAATGCTAACCTTTTTTTACCCGTTTTTTCCATGAGAAAAACCTCTTATAGAAATTTAATTCCCCGACCCGTTTTTGCCACCGCTCGATGCGTGTTCCTGTACCGTTCTCATTTTCAAACTTTTTTCTGGTTGTTTTGAAATTCTTAAACCTCTTGTTCCCTGCGTTTTCGCCCTTTTTTCTGAGCTTTTGACGTCATAAAGAAAAAATGTGATTTCCAACTCTCTGATTTCCGTGATCACTCGACATTCTTCCGCATCGTCGTATTATCGCCCCGAACTTCTGAAATTGGCCATAGCGACCTTTGACGGCCTTTTTCGACTCCGCGGACTTTGGATTCGCGTTTCACGGACGTTTTAATGACCGACTGAACATTTTTTTGTCTACAGTTTGTCCCCGATCGACCGGGATGTTCATTCCGAATACACGTATATATTATCTGTCAATATACGTAATGCTGTCATCTGTTATCTGAATAGTTTAAATACGAGAAATGTCAATCACTCTATCATCGATTGTGTAGCTTAATGGGAACGGCAATGAACTTTCGGTTTGAATCCCACTCCACCAATTTGTTATTTTGCGACTTTTTTTTATCTGATATGTGAAATCATATATTTTCTTATACATTTTTATTTCGTTTGTTTGAATTGAATTTTTTACCTACTTACAAAGTTTCTCCCGCTGATTCATAAAATAGGTGCCTATACTATAGTTTTTATATCTGATAGTAATGAATTTAAAATCGTAGGACTTCCGTAGTATTTTTTAGATACATACAGGCAAACCTTATACGATGTTTAATCGGACTTTCGAACAAATCTACCTGATGACAATTGTTGTATAAAAATTTGAGAACGAAAAGTCCGAGCGACTTCTTATATGTGCGAAATAGGTACCTACTATATTATATTATACTTTTATTTTTATTTTTTATATTTAACGGTAAATATTTCTTAAAATTTTGATCAAATTTATATTGAGGTGAAGTAAAACCCGTTACACTTATGCGAGAACAGAGCGTAGCGATGTTCGAGTATTTATAAAAATCCAAGTTTAGTAAGTTCGATCAATTTTCGGATTCTTTATTTTTTCAATAGTTTACATTATTGGAGTTAACGACTATCTTCTAGAAATCGAACGCCAGTGTCCGCAGTAGGCGGAATATTTTTAATATTAATTAATTAACAATATTATTTCCGATAAAATACATAAACCTATGTATACAAAGTGTAAAAGTAATTCTACTAATAAGGTGTTGAACTCAATAAAAGTTAAACATACAAGGTGTCACCCTCAATCGGAGTTTCAAATTTAAGTTTTCGCACTCAAAATGTGTTGAATTTACAAATAGTCTCTCATAAAATGAGATATACTTACAAGGAGTTGCACCCGCCAAGTATAATAATAATACTACTACTAGTATTAATATAAATAATATAATAACTGTAATATTATTATCTTCATGTTATACTTGTATCTTAAATATTGAGCTGAATGCCTGAATATATAGGTCTGATATTTTATTAATTTTAAATATTCTGAAGCAAAGTCAAGATTAGTAATCAATTTTTCCCCATTCAGTATTCAAGATTACAAGATAGTCTTCGACATTCATCGTTTATATACCATTTTCACTTTGTGAATTAAGTTTGCAATAATTCACAATACCTTCATCGCTTTTCTTGATAATCAGCAAAATAGGCGAGTTACATGACGAGTTCATCTTCCCAACACGTATCCCTTTATTAGTGCTTCATTTAAATTACTGCTATTCGCCACCAATGCTTCCATTACTTACCCATCAATATAGTCATCCTTTTATTTTAACTACACATTTGCTAATACTGTATCTATCTCTGTGTGATCTATAACTACGTTTTTTTTTTTTATATTTTGAACAATGTTCTGTTTTAGTTTTTGTGCATACCGATACTCGAAACCATAGGTACCTATGAGTTGATCTACAGTATTTTATAAGTAAATAAATATTATTTTATGGACATTATCTATATGCAATATAAATTTTGCTGTAGCCTTACACTAGATACAAAATTTATTGCTGTATACTCGCATCTCAATGTTACAGGTATCTGTTATCCATTCTAATCACTTTACTATCCGTATCCATCAATCCATTTTTTAGTATTGTCGTTAATTTTCAATTCCATAATATACGAGTATTTTCCGTATGATGTGTTTCTTAAATAAAGTAAACTTATTGTTTATCTGTATGCCTTGAGTTATGTCTTTCAGCTATATATTATATGATACACTTCAATGACTGTTTAAGAAGTCTGCATTCACATAAGATATTCCGAATGAATTAAAGTTGTACTAACATCGAGCATAGTCATTTATCGAGCAGTATGCTGATGAAATCAATTTGTTTCTTCAACGAGTCGACTTCTTAGTAACATTCGATTTCTCAAAAATAAAAATTTTATGATACACCCTCATGATCATGACACTCTCTTGTCATGGCTGACAAAGTTCTTTAATAAGATACTAGTAGAAGGAAAAATTTCAGAAGCTTGGAGGAAGAGTTGTGTAGTACCAATATTCAAGGGTAAAGGAGATGTACAGGATTGTGGAAATTATAGAGGGATAAAACTTATGAGCCACAGTATGAAGATTTGGGAAAAGATAATAGA
>JAIPRL010006180.1:0-28561 GCA_025469235.1 Pemphigus obesinymphae | reverse complement strand
AGAGAGAGGAGAGAGAGAGAGAGAGAGAGAGAGAGAGAGGCGTGAGTAACGATTTAACGAAATATAACAATTCAAAACATTTATTTTATTCATTATAATCGAGAAAAATTATAAAATCCAATGAAATAAAATAAAATAAATATTGTCGAGTATACCTGCGTCTTTTCGGAAAAAGGTTTCATCCTACTTAAGCGCAGCCACGGCTTTTCCAGAGAGTGCAGGCGGTATACGTGCAATATTGTAAAAGTTTCTCCCTTTTCTCTTTTTGTCAACGAAGGACTTAAAGGCAGTGCAAGACGCATAAATTGAATTAACTGGCCAAAGCTCCGGGGCTTGCTGCCGCTCGTATTTGATGACATTATTGTATTATTGTTTTCAGGGATAGGATATACACGTCTTTACGAGGCGAAAATCTCTTCTTCCTCGGAAACGATTGCCACCAGATCCCCTGTCGAGGGATAGTAGTGGGCTCTGTGGTATTATATTACTATCCGAAAACACTACGTCCGGAATCGATCGCCAGTCTGTCGATATTTGTAATACACTAATACCTATATATATTGGAGTATTTTAAAAATTTTAATATAAACGACTCCCAAATTCTGTATAATAATAATAATTATTTTTTTTTTTTGGCCAGTTCTATGTCGCTGAGGGGATGGTTTAATAATATTCACCAGCCGCTTATTGAGCGACCTTTTGAAATAAATTAAAATCGTTTACATATTTTTCGGTTCACCTTGAATAACTAAATCGTTTTTTTGGCATACAAACTGGTGTTATGACAATTTCGTATTCTAAAAAATGTTTTTATATTCGATTCAATATGTCACTCGGTTCAATTGTTTACGAACGATCATTATTGAACCCTGTGTTATTGGATGGTATCTAATAAGAAATACGAAAGCTGTTCGAAGCGATTTTTAATACGCCGTAATCAATATGTTACCTCACGGATATGGGGATGTGGCACGCGTTATTTATGAAAAAAAAAAGTTTTACCAAAATTATATGTTCTCACTTGTTATTATTCTAGTTCGGAAACGAAATTTGTGCGTAATAGTCAAAATAATCCATGTTTCAAAAACATAAAATAATAAAATACGTATTATTATTATCTATATTTTATTTTTTTTACAGATTACATAACATCATAATACTATATATTACATATAATACTTGCTATTGAAAAAAATGAAGATAGTAGATTATTGATAGTTGTGTTATTTATATTATGTACAAATTGAGAACTTTACTCCCGACATCTGACTTACAGCCTGAGAATACTTATTTAGTATAAAATGATTATTTTTTTTTTAAACAAATATCATGGTTATATACCAATAAAAGTGCTACTGACATAAAACTATTTTAAAAATGATATAATATGCAGGTACTTAAATGTTTTTAAACTGTTAGGCTTTAATTTATTTTAAAATTTCTTAAAAATTCGTTATAATCCCTTAAAAATTGAATGTATGGCGTCCTTAATATATATACGAAAATTCCAAAACTGACGAAACAGCCAAATCGAAAATAATTTATTTAAATGATAAATAAATCTGGTAGTATTGAGATTTTGTAAAGTACTTGATAACTTTGATTGAAAAGTCAGGAGATCGATTAGAGACATATTAGTTGCAACAATGACGGATTATTTTTATATAGATTGGCTCTTAACCATATACTAGTTGTCTCGCAAATAGCAGGTAGTAAAAGAAATAAGATAAGTGGTTCTAAAAACTGGGTAGATTACGATTGCCTATGCTATGGTTACCTACGTACCTTTTTCAATACTTACAGCGAATATTTTACCTGGTCTGCATATTGAGCTTTGCTTACTCGGACAGTTTAAATCGAATGTATTTCTCGATTTCTTATGAAAACCCACGTCGTATAGAAAACAGGGAAAAGTGAATGTTTTTTAAAATTTAATAGCAAAAATGGTTTTTTTACGAATGTTATAAATCACAAATTGATAATTTTATCCGAGGCCACTCATTAGTTTTAGAAAACAAATCGAATATAATTTTGAATTACTTGACTATTTCAATAAATTGACTTTTTTTATTTTCGAATGGCACAGCATGATTAATATGCAACTTCAAAAATATCTTCACACATAGAATAAGATTAGTGTAATACTGAAACATTATTTGATCTTACAAAATTTAAAATTATTATATAAATATATTATGTAGAAGAAAAATACCAAGGATTACATTATCTTAGCTTCAGTGCAATACCTACCGGGTGTAATTCTTTGAAAGTTGAACTCCTTTTAAGTGAAAATACTTGTAAGTTTAATACCTTTTGAGTGCGAAATTTTGAATTTGTAACTCTGTTTGAGTGTGATATCTTGTAAGTATAAGTTTTTTCGAGTACAAAACCTCAATAGTAGAATTAGTTTTGCATGCAATTCGTACACCTAGGCTTATGTATTTTAATGAAATCCGTAATAGTCGGCGACTGAAAATTTTGGGAAATAATATCGTTAATAATTAATAAGTTTTAAAAATATTCCGCCCACAGTGGAAACTGGCATTCACTTTCTAGGAGATAAACATTCACCCTTAAATTGTTTCAGATGAATTGGTTGACAAAGCAAGTTATCTGAAAATTGATCCCACTTACTATTTATAAGAATAGTGTAACGAATTTTACACGTCACAAGTACATAATATAAATTATGTATAATAATATTATACACAATATAAATTCAATTAGAATTGTGGAAAATACTACGGAAATCGAATGATTTGAAATTGGTCACTATGAGATATGAAAATTATACTCTATAGGTATCTACTTATTCTGTGAACCAGTCGGTCGAACTTTGATACTTAAATTCGAACTATTCACAGGGTATTGTATTTAATTTAATATTCGGATTTAAAATAGGTATGTACTCAGTACACGTAATTAAAAAAACAAAAATAATAATAAATATTAAATAATAAAAGTTATAATATGAAAATATATTATGATTTCGTCCATGTACCACATATATAGGATAAAAAAAAAGTTGCAAAAAATCCGATCGACGCAATGGGATTCATACTGGTATACCCATAACGAAAGTTTGTTTAATTTATATCTATCCTGCCTACAATGCCATAAACTACTAAGCTATCTAATCGAGATGATAAAATGGTCGAAATTTCTCGTATTTAAACTATTCAGACAACGGACGACACTGCATATTGATACATATTATACATATATTCAAAATGAACGTCCCTGTCGGATGGTACGAATAGTAGTCAAAGAAATATTTAGTCGGGTGTTTAAATATTCGAGAATTGCGAATCTGACGTTTACGGCGCCGAAAAAACGTCAAGCGAAAACAACAGATGGTAAAAGATCAGAGAAAAGATGAGAACGTGGATTTTAGAGACGTGTAAAAATGTCAAAACGACCGAAGAATAGTTTGAAAACCGTAAAGGTAAAAAATACACTGCAGGCAATCGCAAAAACGAGCCGGGAAATTAAATAAATAGTAAAAAGGCTTTTTTCATGGAAAAACGGCCAAAAAAAAGTTGGAATTTGATATAGATATAGATACTATAAGAATCTATCCTGTTTAGCTTAAAATTGATCGGAAGTGCGAATTATCGGCTCTCGATCTCAGTTTTGATTAAAATTATCAGAGTCGTAGCAAGGGCTTAGCGAAACTGGCCCAGGCCAAGGGCGCAACAGAAAAGGGGACGCAAAAATCGAAATTCAGTAATATGTAAGCCTAAAGTTCTAAGGTTGGAGGGCGAAAATTCGACGGGTAAAATCTTGTAAAAGTAAGTTTATGACTTTATTATTTTTTTTGCTTATAAACTTGATTTTTAAGGAATGGGGACTCAACTCCGAAAAATTGATGACTTTATTTTTCCTTATTACTAATTTAGGGGGCGGAAATTCGGTTCTTTGCCAAGGGTGCTATCGAATCTTGCGACGGCTCTGAAAATTATAATAACAGCAGAGTTTTCATAGATATTTCCGTAGTCGTGTACCTACTTGGAGAGACCCCAAATTAGAAAGTTTCCCATTTATCGTACGAAAAATCCGTTTACGGACGAAGAGATAAGACGGCTAATGACGTGTATTACACGGACGGGGCCGCAGTTGGAATGGTGCGCGTCGTTGGCGGACGTCCTGGAAATTGTGAGCGCGCCGAGACGACCCGTATCAGGGATAAACCGCTGGGAGTTCAAAGACGTTCGGTATTAAAAGTTGATATCTTCAATATATATATATATATATATATAATGCTATCAGCGTGTAAGCCAACCGATAGCCAAGTAAATAAAAGAATGAAATAAATAAATAAATAAAAATAAAAGAGACGGGGTGGAATAAAAGTGCTAAAATAACTTTTTACTCCCCAGTGCGTGGGGCGGGGATCGAAGGCTGTAGCAGCGAGCAATGTGGCCGATTTTAATAATGTCGTGACCTTTAAGATTTATGCCATCGGGCCAGAAATATACGCTGTACTATTTTTCATCACCGGACATAAATTTTCGACGAAAAAGTAACGCCACTGTTTCCCCTCACACACACACACACACACACACACACACATATATATATATATATAGGTATACGTATATAGATTATCGGACGACATTTCATTCCGATTTTCAGGCCCGAAATAGCGTAGGTATATTATAGCAGTGGCGTATATACCCGGAGAATTGAGAAAATGAGAAAATTCACCGCACACCGGACGGTCCGCTATTGGCAAACGCAATAAAATTAACGATATTATTTAAGTTCACGAATCGTCTATACGACCCGTTTGTACTCTTATCTAATAATTGCTAGCAGTGATTTATCGTTATCAAAACACATGTTTTACATTACCGTACATAGACGAGACTGTGAATTTGTCCAAGAGCATGTCATATTATATTACATACATTATAATATATAGTATAGTCGCGCGAGGTTTCACCGTAATTTCTCGCATAAAATGGCGAAATGTAAATTCCTGTGTTCCCCCCCCTCCCCGTTTGAAAACGTTTTCTAAGATGGCGCGACGTGATAGATAACTCGAAATTATTATGTACTTACCAAAGAAAAAATGGTAACCAACACAATAGGAATACGCCCATGATGATTCCCAGCGTGCGAGCCGCTTTGTGCTCTGTCCTCCAACTCGTACTCGTTTTCCCAGTCGGAACTAAAAAAAAAAACAAACGAAAAATACAGTTACGACTTACGAGTATAATATAATGATAATTGTATACGATTTCCGAACAATTAGCGGTGGGGAAAAAAATAATACAATATTATTTTATTTTACGGACACTACGAGTTGTCAGGAACAGCTCTGAAAATATATTTTATTTAGAAGGTTATGCGTATAGATAACCGGTGTTTACTAATATGATAGTAAAGATTAGGTGTAAATGAAATTAAATGGACGTTTTTACTAGTAGTCACTTGTTTAAATTAGTTTTATTTCGTTAAGTTCCAGTCTTTACCAATTTTGAATTTTGGAAAATCAGTGATAGAATTGTACTGAAAAACATGTGGTAAAAAATTATAAACTGTATTTGCTACTTCAGTTAACGAATCTATCATATTTATATCAATAACATTTTATCATAACGATAATATTATAATTAGAATTATATAAATATTATTAGCCGGTAAACATTATTTGGTCAATTTGTCAGTACATTGTCAACTTGATAATAACTATTATATTCATACAACTATAAAATAGTTTGTTTAACCCTTTGCATTGTATGATGACAGATATTAAAAAAAGTGACATAGACAATTATTAAATGAACAGATTATTTGTCAGTTATATAGTGACAGTATTTTATTCATCGAACTGGTATTTTTATCAATATTATCAATCTTTTTTTTCCAGGGAGGAAAAATAGAAGAAGGAATATCTTTGATATTCAATATATAAGAGTTCCAAATTATTTAGTTCGTATGTATATTGTAAAAAAAACTAGTAAGGCATATATGAAAATATTAAAAAATAGTAGAGGAGCTTCGCGGATTCCTCCTCAACTTGAACGATAATTTAGGCTTAAGAGGATTGGAAGCTGAGATTTTCTGTTTCTCTCTATCACACAAGCAACATACATATTTAGAGGTATTACATTTCAAACACACCGTTTGATTTAGTGTTACGATAAGAATTCTGAAAACTTATCTTAATTCGCCGTAAAGTCTTCCCGATAATAACTTTTTTAACTTTTTTTATTTTTTTAAGTCTCGCTAAAATTAAGTTAATTCTAGTAAATACATCTGGACATGTAATAATTGCCATAATAAATTTTTGTGGAAAAAATGTTATAAAATAAGAAATTTATTCTCAAGGAGATCAGTTTTCAGAATCCTTATCGCATCACTAGATCAATCGGGACGTTGGAAATGGAAAATGTTTAAATTGCTATAATACGTATATGTGACAATGAGGAATAGTGGTCACTTTCAATCCCCTTAACTACCAAAGTTTTGTACTATATATAAAAATTAAAAAATAGGTTTTTATATAGTTTTACATATTTCAATTTCTTTGATTTGATAAAATAAGAATCTCTTTGAAATTATTTCTGAATGACCCGCCAGTCCTAAACGATAACCCACCTATATTCATTTCAAATTTCACACAGCAGTCATATTATCCATAATATCAGTTTTTCTTGCAGCTGTGTTTTTAATTTAATCGTGACTTATGTATCTTTGTTTTATAAAAAGTAATTTTTGAAATAAAATCTGAAGTTTAATAAAAGAAAAAATTTACGCTTTATGTAAAAAGTAGTATATGGCACATTGGCACTAGTTATGATCAGATAATATGTATACTAGGGGAATCGTGTGCGATGTCTGACGGTTTTTTTAGTATACATATCCGTCCATGTATATTCACATCATAGCGTTCGTTAACGATGTTGTGTATCCAAAACGTGTCGATAATTATTTAAGATGTCGATGACTTCACGGTCGTATTGTTGCAGAGTTTTTTTTATAATCGTCGGTCGTGCACATAATATTTACTAATATTTACTCGAGATGTCAGTAGCAGCATGCGCACAAGTCAAGGAAACTTTAATTACGGCTGCTGTCTGGAGCTGTAGGTATATTCGATAATTAATGGTACACCGTAAGTCACGATGACGACAGCCGTTAATTGCTCCCTATGATAAGGTATTATTAATCGATAGACTATAATGAGTGCACGAGAGTATTAATTTCCCGAAAAATTTATATAGTCTAGTAGCAAGTAGTTGTAGTGGTAGTATTTGAATTTGAAAAAAACATATGATCGTGCGTTCAAAATAAAATGTTCCTAAAAGTAAAAATCCAAACACGAACAATTTATTTATAGCATTCTTTGTTATTTAAGTATTTATTTTTTAAAAACAATTATAATAATAAATATGATAATTAAATATTATAATAATATTTATTCATTTTTTTTTTCCATCTAAATCAGTTAAACATTTTTAAACTAAACCAAATCAGTAATTATGGAATTTTATGAGAATTTTTTTTTCTAGTTACTGGGGTTCGGTAGATATGTTTTTACATTAAACGATAATTTGCTTAGAAAATGATTTGAGTATATTAAACGTTTATTATGAAATGAATTATTAAACTGAATACATTTATTTAAAAAGATAAATCATTAACTATCTGCTGCCATACAAATTCATAAAAAAAAAAAAAAAAAATAATTCAAAAATCTTGATTAACATAGCTAAGGATTATTTAATATTTTTTTTTTATTACATAACAAGCTAAACCTTAAATACATTAGGTACATACACACAGTGCTTTCTTTCTTCACAGAGTTAAATATAGTTTTTTTTTATCAAATAAATGTCTTGTGGATTTTATCAGGAATACTCCTTTTTCTAGGAATCGAGTAAATTTTGGAAACTTGTTCGGCATAAAAAGAGTAGGTATTCCGACTATTATTAAATTTAATAATTTACACAACAACGTTGTTACATCCAATCATTTTACTGATTACTTTAGTACAGTTTACACTCTAGTAAATGTTAATGTAAGCAATGTTTCATTTCCCCTTTTATAGTTATTGCAGTAGGTGTAGTTTAAACGTTTAAATCTGTGTACATTATATCGCGTCCATTGTCAACCTTCGAATCCCGTAATTTAGTGTAATTTTTACGTTAGTATATGAGTACGTTTCAGAATAAATGCATAGTTTGAGAAAATTGTTTTCATTTTTCGTATTCAAAATATTTGTTTATATGGTTTTTCATTGGCAAAAATATAATTTTGAATTTTGAATGAACGTCGAGTGCCATTGAATGTTCGAACATTGCGATATAGAAATTCAAGGACTATATTGTGTAGTGGATAGTAGAATATATTGTGGAGTTTTTAGTGTGACGATAATATTGAGTATGCCATAACAACCGCTATTGAAAATGTGTGTATAATAGAAAATGTGTTTTCAATGAGTTTACGCCATCAGTTTCAAATGGTAATAAGTCGTACGTTTTAATCTAAAGAAAAAATTTAGCCAGTTTTATGCTTAAGTCTACCTTCAAAAAGATATCATTTTGTAGCTAATCTATTGAACATCTGAAAATATATCTAACTAATAATATAGGTAATTATTTATCCTTTGTCTTTCTAGTCTCCCTAGTCACTATACTAGTCCTGAACTTCTATAACTAATACTAAACTCTATTTACTTTTTTTTTTTACCTAACTACAATTTTAAGTAAAATTTCATATCACTCTCCATTAAGTACTTCTACTCACCTTTTATCGGTATTCTTCTTCTCTTTTTTTTTCTGAATACCTTTACCTTTTCTCTCTTTAAAATTTTTTTACTGTGGAAGCGATTTATATACTACCACTTACATTATATTTTCTTATTTTGGCTTTTCTAGTCATTCCACTAATCCCTATTATCATTTTTATCTCTATTACACTTTATTTCTTTGTTCTATCTTCTTATCTGCTTCTGATCCGTACATTATTGCAGACATCACCACTACCACATACAATTTACCTTTTAGTCTAACTGGTGTCCTATTATATCACAAAAAAATATCTCATATTTTCCTCCTCTTCAACCACCCACACTTAATCCTGTGTTTTATAATTTCTTTAATACTCCGTATAATCAATACTCCGTAAAAATTATACAAAATACTTAATATTATTATATACTATTGTACATTTTAACTCTTTAATGAACCAGCAAAGCATGGTTATATGGACTAATTGATTAATTAGCATATCAAACGCCAGACGATTATAATAACTATTTATACAATTTAGAAGTAACCTTTATGTTTTTCTCGTGATTTTATATCACTATAACTAATTATAATCTGTGATAAAATATTTTCTCCCCAGTTTGATCAAAATGTAATTTTCCATAATAAATTCCTGCGCATGATACTGCAGGCTTAGATTGAGTAAGTATCTACGTAGGCGATCGCCAATAGCGTTTACATAATTTTATATTAATTAATGCAGTTCCAGATATTGTTATATTATACGTTCGATCTTCTCGTACTTCAAAAATAATTATAATATCGTAAAAATCAAGATAATATTTTAAAAATAAATGTTTAATTTTCAAGTTAATTTACACGTTTTTCAGGAAAAATAAAAAAAATATATATATATATATAAATATAGGTTATCACAGTCAAAGATAAAGCTTTTTTCAATTACCTACGCGGTTTTATATAATGTATAAAAAAAATACCGCTCCACGCATAGTTAAATGAGAAGATTTTAAAAATTATCAATTTTCGCTCGTATTTAGGAATATTTTGTATTAGATTTGAGGTAGATTTAAATTTGTATGATAACGGTTTTAAGTCGAAAACAAACGAATGTGTTTTGTTAGATTTTTCCGTATTTACTCCTAAAATAACATGATGTGATTTTGCATTTAAATTAATTCCGAGATTTAATTAAAATTTACTAGTCTCGCGCATAATTTGCCTACGAATAAGGTACAAAGCTTTGGTAAAATTCTAGTAGGTCGTCCCGGCTCGTGGGATTTAACGATGTAATTTTAGTGGCGACGTAATTATACGTATTTCAATGTGTATCTCTTTGTGTGTATATATATATATGTATATTGCAATTTGAATGGTCTAAGAGGTTCAGTGGCGTGTTCATATATCAAACGAGTGTACCGAATATTCCGCAATACGTATTATATTCGTCGGACTCACTTAAACAGATAAGTGAGACATGATCTGAGATTTTCCCGATGACAAAGCATAGTAATTTAATCGGGATGACCAGTCGAATGTCGATACCACCGTTGTCGGGTTTCGTATAATTTTAGCCACACCGAAAGGCAAAATTCAAAAACGAAACGTACATAATACCTACAAGGTACCTACCTACATTTTACGTGATTTTGGTCCAGGTTTTCAATTTATTTATTATTAACATATGCGGGTTAATCCATAGACAATCATTTATTTTTATTTATGTTGATGTAACGAGGTTATTCGGGGGACTATATTTTGTGCCCAATAAAATGTATTCAACAACTAACTACTGATAGCGCAAATGTCTGCTCCTTATCAGTGTTATCAATAAAAACTGAAAAGTAAATAACATCGTCAAGCAAGTAAATCTGTGTAATTTGTTTCATAGTCTTCTATTAAGAAACTATACTGCCTATATTGTTAGTATCACTATATTTTTCAAATGACATTTACATTAAAAAACACTTATCACTTTATTCGGAAGTTTATTTCTCGAATAAATATATCCGATGAATAGTAATTATCTGGCGATTAGTTGGATGATTGAAAAACCGGGCTTAAATAATAGACGATTAAATACTAACCAACAAATTACGGTAAAAATTAGTTTTAAATATACATATTATATAATATAATAAATTTAACTCCTATATAAAAATAATAAAATATAAATATTATATTTTTCATACTACCTAATACATATTCTAATGTTTTTAAAAATCAAATAGTATTTTTGTATTTTAGAATTAGCTTTTACTACATTTACTCAATGACTGATATTCTTAAAGATTAAATACTAAAAATCAAAACTATCTAATATCCACGTCCGATGAATGATTTGCAATTTGGTTTTTAGATTCTGAGTGGAGCGAGAGATCTCTTGGTTTTTGAAAAAAATTTTCGGATAGAAGAAGTTTAGTAGATATTTTGGAAAGACTTTCAATGGTACTACTACCAAATTTTATAATGGATAATAACAAATAAAGTTGTCATGATTATACCGATTGTTGATTATTCCTTGGTTATTACTTTAAAATATGGTTATAGAAACTTAATATGATCTTTTCCTTTACCTTTTATCTTAACTATTTGAGGTCAGTCAACCTAATATGGTAATGTCATTAAATTTCTTAATTTTTTTAAACATTTTTTTTTTAATTGTTACATTCAGGATCGTTTGGTTCAAAAAAAAAGTCTTATCATTGTTTTGCAATTTAACACTTTATTATCCGGCAAATATAGTGCGTCCACTCTTTATTAACCATTTTTTTATTTTTAATTTACTTTTTTCCTCGCTATCTTATTAGAATTTTTATGATGCACATTCAAGCTGAAAATTAAGAAAGTATAGAGTATGAAAATGTTCTTATATTACAAGTAAGTAAATAAAACGATTGGGAACAGGTTATAAATGTGATATATTTACCACAATTTAAAAATTAAAAGGACAATTTAAACGATAGAACTATTTTATTCTAAGACAGCTACATCGACATGTATACTTATGTCCAGCTAGAATATAAAAAAATCTTCACTGTCGGAAAGGATTCGTTTTTGGAAATTGTCCGTTAATTTACTAATAATAATTCGCTATTGTTACTGTGATATTATTATAATCGTTAAACACTTAATCCTATATTACTCAGACAATAATAGATATAATTATATTAACGCTAATATTATTAGATCAGAATAGGATGAAAGTAAAATCAACACGACCGCGCAGGTTGAATTTTCACTTTCAAAATATAAAAATTATGTTTTTATTTAATTTTAATATAAAATATACATTTTGAGTATGATTTATTAAATAATTTATGGAACGTTACAATTTAAAATTTATCGATCATTTAATAATTAAATTGGGAATAATCGAAATTCGATTAGAGATTTCAATGAAATTGTACAGTGTTTAAACGTATGATTTTCAAGTAATACGTAATATAAACAAATTCTACAAACCGTATACAAAATATATTTTATTCTTTTAAAATAAAAGTAATGGGCTATTGACCAACATTTTAATATATTTACCAAGGTTCTATATATTACATACCTTGGTAACAGTTTTAATGGATCTCTGGAGTGTTATATATAATAATCTAGGATAACCGTCTATACGAGAATTTAGTTGCTATAACTGTTTAGGATACTGAAATGTTTCTTCCAAAATTATTGTGTGTATTATTATAACTGACTTAAGCATATGCAAATTGTAGATATGACTTCGAATTTCTAGTGTGAATATATTTAACGGAGGGACATAAACTCGAGCATAAAACCTATTATCATTAAAACATCGTTATTAATAAACATTAAGAATACAATTTCATTTTTCATCATTTTAAACGGTTAATATGCATTTTATACGGGTCAATATTGAAATTACTATCGCATTATTTTAATTTAATGCACATTAATATTTTTTTATTTGAGATTTATTTAAATTTTTAAAAATAAATTTACATAATATATATATATATATATATTAACGATGGCGTCGGTCGTGCATAATAATAATAATAATAATAATAATAAAATAATAATTATTGTTGTTATTGTTTGAGAAAAAAAACCACAGTTTAGTTAAATATTTTCGTACAAGTATCGATACTACATAATGATTTGTTAAAAATATGCGTTTTAATAGCTTTTGTATAATATTGTTGAATACTGTAGCATTCATAGTTTTATGCGAAATCGATTCGATAGTGTTGGCTATGAAAATAATTGATAGATATTGACAGTAAATTCTCCATTATGTTAAGGTCAAAAATGTTATCGAAAAATTTAAGATATTAAATTGTATTTAAAATGAGTGGATTAAATTTAAGTTTAAATCATTTTATTTCATTATACTAATTTTTATAAAGAATAAAATCAATCATAAATTAAGAGATAAATATATAGCATTTGGTGAGATAAAACATTTTTTAGCAAATTTACATTTTCAACAGTCACATTACAAAGAAACATTTAAATTGAGATCTATTGCCTTTTCATTTTACCCATATTATGCAAACTGAAATCATAGCGGGGATTGTAAGTTTGGATTTGAATTAAGAAGAACTCGTCATTACACTAAAATTTCAGTACCAGAACCTAGAATTTTATATATTTGTAGAATCTCATTTTGTAGTTTGTAGGACACTAAATTTTATTGACTCAAAATATTCTAATTTAACTCTTAGATAGTTAATATTTAATCAGATTTAAAATCTTATTTAAAAACTAGTTTTAATACCAGCACTCTAATCAGATTCTTACTTTAATTTTTGTTAAAAATCCGGAACTAAAACCACAAAATATTATTTTATAAAACCGGAATTATTAGAATCAGAACCCAATAAAATTTAATATTCTATTCTCTAAATCACAGATCGTGACTAACTAGATGGTTCAATCTGGAGTCGCATAGAATATTTTCAAGTTACTTGATCTAATGGATCTGATCTTTGCAGATTAACTATATTATCACAACAACATTATTATCATATTAATATTTTACTCTAATGTTGTTATCAATTGCCTATAATTACATATTTTATATCCATTATAATATATAAATATATAATATATATTAGAAATTATATTGTAAACTATATAATAATTATGTTATATTTTAACATTAATATAATATAATTTAAAATTTAGAACTTTAATAATTAAAAATATAGTTAGTTAATTAGGTACCTAGTAATATCTTATTTAAATTTAAATTCACCTTTGTGGCCATTATTTTGTTTACCTAGAAGTTTTTAATTATAATTTTTGATAAAATGTATTTTTTTTTCTCTTTTTACACATTTCTGTGAGTCCCATGACGGTTTTTTGTTTTTACCTTTTCGGGTTTGCCAAGATGATCTACAGGTTTAATTTAATCCGTACCATTATTACGAAAATCGCTACAAACATACAAAATTAATTAATAACGATGAACATAATATACATTATCTTTTACGTAATGCATAATATTATACATATTTTCAAGATAATTATCTGTAATAATAAAACTATTATTGATATTTGAATCGGAATTTCGCGAATACCCAAAAACCGGGAGATTGTATTTCAAGTTATCGAGTTTAATAAATATTGACAAATGCAGTAATGGGAATTCAAAAAGGATTACAATTTTAGACTAGATAATTTATCAATTTGCGATTACATATGCCACCGAAAAGAAAAAATATTGTAAGTCGTGTGATTTTAGTTATATCGTTGTAAGTTTTTTTAAAAAAATTTTTTTTTAAAAAACCTCGCTGGCTTAAAACGTTTAGACCACCTGACATATTATATAAAGTGTGTATTGAAGACATATTTTTTTAAGATATATTATTATAGAAAATCAATGTCGGTTTATGTATATTATCAGTGACAGCAGCCTTATTGTTTTTAGACTTCACTACACACGTTTGGTTATGAAACTCCGACAAAAATAATATCGTCAATTGTCTGCCAGCCATTATTCGGAAACTATAATCTGTAGTATAAACCTGTTATTCGCGCTTGACATAATAAAACGATATAGAATATACAATATAATGTAATGCCATTTAATTTGATAGAGTTATTGCACGCACACACAAGCTTCGTACTTCTATAGTGGTCCCGTATGGAATACGTAACCATACGTGACCAATGCGACCATTCAAAAAAATTATGAAAGTCTAATACCAAGTTCACTGCACCACCATAACTTTTCTAAATAATTTTTCAAAAATAATACATGAGTATTCTTTAACAAGGATGAACTAAAGAGAATAATGTAACCAACTAGTATTGGCTAAGTTAATTAAAAGTATTTAAAAATAGTTAAAGTTCAAAGTTATGAACTGGATTAATGTTTGCTTAATTCAATTTATCCAATAGGTAATTTTATTTTATTCAAATACCTTTGTATTTTATTTATTAATCAATTAATTTTGTTACTCATAATAACAAAATAATATAGTAAATTGTAGACAAAAATGAATAGGTATTTAATGTGAAGTACCTAATAAGTTAAATTTTTTTATGTATATTTTCTATATAGTTAAAAAAAAATATTCTTTAATATCTATCTTATAATACTATAGTCAATAATATTTATTATAATACTTTGAACGAACAACAATTAACCACTTGGTTATGATAGATTATTCATAGGTTTTTATAATAAAATATTTTGATGAATTTATAATATACCAAATTAACTAGTCAACAATAACTTGATTTTAACTTATTAATTAGTTAAAGCCTTTGCTCACTGGATAAATCCTATTCTGAGAATGAAACACATATTATGTATTATGGTATAATAAATGACTAAGTTAAGAATGATCGAGAATATATTAAAGTTTCAAGGGGTTAAATTACAAATTGGGTATAATATTGTAATATTTAATAATCCCTGGAACGATTTTCCCAAATTACATTAAAGCGAGCGATAACTAATGAGAATTAAATATGCCACCCAAAACCGAAATTAAATGACGAGTGTTCGGATTTATTTGTACCACTTTCAAGGTCTACAATGTGAAAGAGTCAATTTACGGTATATATACTCTATTAGTAGTTTGTAATTTTCCTTTAATGATTTTTATACGATCATTGATATAATAATATAGAAGTCATTATGTTTTTATTTTACGAAAAAAATAAATAACACGTTAGATCGTCAAGTCCAAATACTTCGACAAATTGTTTAAATAGTTCAAAATATCAAATAAAAATTTTATTCATAGACTCGCAACGTACGACTAATTATTTATATGGAAAACGTGGTCATACTCCAGGGATGATTTCTCACAACAAGGACATATTTGGGGGAAGGGCATGACTTTTTCATTACTAATATTTGGGTCCGAGGGGAGACCCTGGCATTAAACCTTTTCTGGAGTCGCCGTTGTCATACGTGACCAGTGGACACGTGTTTTTGAGCGACACCCTAGTGACCACCGTCCATCGTAGCAGTTTCAAAGTGATTTAAATTACGTTTCTCTGGAGTTAGGTAACCGAATGTCGGTAACCTTATATCGGTAACCGGCGTATATGTCCCAGGGCCAGATTGCGGACGGTAGTCAATTTACGATATTAAATCTCACGTGTTTTATACCTTAGAGGTCATATTAACATAAGATATACATTACACATTTTAAGTTTTTATACCAAAACGACTATATATATAAACTCGGCGTTGTTTACCAGGTTGAACTGTAATAAATTCCAAGCCTTCTGTAGAACTAGATCGAATGAATAATTTATATGTTTCAATCAATTTAACAACAGACAAATACACGTTTATATACCTAATATGTATTTATTTTTTTTTAAAATAAAAAAATAAATAAAGTGCAAATTGCCGTGTTTTGGATAGGATTTTTCTATTTGGACGAAATTGTACGATAAAATAATTCAGGAGACGAATGTACTCAAATTTACCGTGTGAATAAAATATACGTAGGTATATCAAATGCACGTGTACGTAAAGGATAACTGCATCGGTGCACAATCGATAATACACACATAGGTGTACATATTGTTTTTATTATTATTTTTTAAATCATTTTTTCCGTTGAAATATTTTACTGCAAACGAAATCACGAGACGTATTACGTTTATATACAATATGATATTCGTATTTTATTTTTATTTCATCTTTATTTGATAGTATTTCTATTTTTAGTTTCTATTTACGTCTTGAAATCGTTTTCAAGTAGAATATAGTGTTATTTTATTATACGCTGCAGACGTATGCATTGTTATTGTGTTTCGTACTTTATATAGTTTTGATAAAATATTGACTTTTCGTTTCGAATATTATTGTAATATTAGGTAGGGCACGGGAGTAGTTATAGATTTTTGATGATATGTATTAATGATAGAAACTACGGGTACCTGGAAAGAGAGACGAAAAGTCACCATGATGCAATACGTAAAAACACAAAACACCATAAAACTCGTGTCCAGATGATATAACTAACCTATTCTGGCCTCAATTTTTAATTTAATAGTTTCTTTAATAATATTATAACAAATTAGGTAAGTCCACTCTGCAAAATTCCGGGTTTCTAAACGTATTCTAAACAAAAATATAAAACAACGAATGATCTTCTTAGTAATCAAATCAACAATGTTCCTCGGAACTATGTAATAAAAATATTATAAAACTAATAATATATTTATCAACCAAATTAACCAAATCAACAATCATAACTACATATTAGTAACTACGAATAGGCGGACGGACGGATACGTAAACGGATGTTTAAACTTATATTTAGAGACCTACGAGTAATACATAATACCTATACATGTATTAGCTGGAAAGTTCAAACATGATTGTTTTAAACGGTTCGAGAAAAATTATACATGTACACTCGTAAATGTAATTTTGCCAATGACACAACTATCTTACAGGTTATAAATTATATTTTGTTTTATAATTGGTTACATCGGTAGATCTCATTACGTACAACAATAATAGGCCCGCGTCACATTGTGATATATTCCCTGTCGCGGTCATTCCAAACTACAGAGAAAGTGTCAGGAATCATATAGATAGTGGACTCCACTTTAAAATATTATAACTCACAATACTACAGAAATTATAATATATAACTAATAACGTATAATTATTAATTAATAATTACATTTTTATAATTAAGTATATATGTATAGTGTATACCTACTAATAAACGACCCTCCCCCCTAGAAAAGGGTCCAAAAGCCATCACTTTTCACACGGCCTATCGAGTACTCGGGCCATGGAATTCATTACAGTTTTATTCTGATAACATTCGTTATCAGAGGCACTACACGAGTATACTGATTTATGGCACGCGGGCATTTTAATCTTTAGAGAGTTGATTAGTGGGATTTGCATTAGACAACTCGTCACTTGCTACTGGGTTATATACGTCGAGTGTGTAAGCTAGTCCAGTGTTTTCCAGTCAGTGGTCCACATGTCGTATGTTAGGGTGTTCACACGGTGTCACGGAGATTGACCGCAATACTTCAATAAGAAATTAATTTACCTGTGGTGTCGAAGAAACGTGGAAATATTGCCGAACAGGTGCAAGAATCATTTTAAAAGATGATAAACCAATTGTATTTCAGTAAATCTTCCAAAGTGACCAAAAAACAACTGGCTGAGAAAAGTTTAACGATTCCATTTCGCACCACTTATAGAATGACGTGAACAAGCTTTTTCTGCGCACTTTTATATGAACAACAAATATTGGAATGGACTTAGTATCTATGCTCGTATGAGAATGAAAATATCAAGTTAGCTGTCAAACTCTTACACTATTATGAACAAGAGAGAAAAATTTCACTTATCCTATAATATTCAAAAATCTAATTGATATATACCATATATATATACGATTTTCATTTATATTTTTTTTATGTTACTCGTTTTTTCTTCCCTTATTTTTCATGCTCAAAGAAAATTGAAATGGTAACATGCCTAGAAAGCGGGGTCCTATTTTAGTTGTAGTTAGAGGTCCGTGGCTCAATGCTAATTGGGAACCGCTGAGCTAGTCAAGCATTCCTTGTAGAGAGGGTGGTCCAGTGATTATTAGGCTGCTGGCTGAGTACTATACTTTTCGTTCTTTGTCTCGACTAATTATTCGTTAACTGTGAACAAGGCTTAATAATCTTAATTCTATGGTCCGAATGGTATTATTGTCGACGGATTTTGCACCTTACACGACAACAGTAACTTTGTAACGAAATCCATTGAATATTATAACTATGATAAAATTTAATGAATTTCGTAGGAATATTTATTTCAAAGTTCAATTTTATCAATTCTAAACTCAGAAATAAAAACATGTAGATATTAGTCGTAAGCTCAAATAACTAAAGTCCAGATTTGTATATATTTTCATATTCTTATTGAATATGCAGTTCAAAGGCAGTAAGAAATGTCGACGATTTATTTAGCAGACAATGTATAGAAAACAGTTTAAAATTTTATATATAAATATATGTCTCGAGTTTTCACCAACAATTAATGTTCAGTATTAAATATTTGTCAAAAAAACAGTATGCAATAATTAATTGAATCTTAATTGTTTTACTTGTAATGTTTTATGGGTATAATATAAAATTTATAAAAATAGTAGTATGAATAGTCCCAAAAAAAATGTATGATACATAATTTCACGACTTCAAAAATGTATATTTATCATGTTTATCAATTTAATTTTAATGTAAGATATGGGTGACGTTTAAAAACTTTTTTTTGGATACAAATGCAAATGTATTTTTGATAAAAATATAATTTTGAAAAAAAAGAAATCATATTTTTGCACATTTTTTAGAATTTTAAGAGAATAGTTTACCTATACTACAAGATATTTTGGTCCATAGATGCATACTATGTTAAGCTTTTTAAGGGCATAAAAATCTGGAAATTAGTTACAACTTATTGAATTATTACTTTACTTGCTATATAAAACATAATAAAATAATATATGTGTATAGGTAATATAAATAAACATTCATTTTTTTACATTATTATAATATTAGTACCTACATAAAAATGATGAGTTATATGAATGGATACAACATTTTAGTTAAAAATTTTTCTCTAAAATTTTATATTATTTGGCTAATTTTATATAGTGTAATTATGGTTTTCAGTAAGTGGGATTTGATCCTCTTAAACCTCTGCTTTACATACCCCTTAAGTATTAGGTAGTTATATTATTTTAAAAATCATAAGAAATATACTAGTATTATAAAATTAATCTTATTTATAAAAAAACAATAAAAAAAATCTAAAAAAAGTGTATAGGTTTAAATTATTTTAAAGCTAAACAAGCTTGTGCAGGAATCCGACCAAGATATTCGAATATTTTTTAATGCTTTTGTTAAGTAGGTACACATATTTTGGTTTTACTATATCAAAACCCTGTCTCATCGTCTTAACGTTCATTTGAAAACTATTAATCTGTAAGACGGACTCGATGTAGAGACAAAATTTTACCGCATTAAACGTCGTCGATGGGTCTCAGACGGGCAACCACCCGTGAATTTCAATGACAAGCTTCTTTTCCCAACTATATTATATATACTACCAAAAAGGATAAATTTACTGTAAATATAGATATAATATAACTGTGGTCTTGTTAATAAATGTTTTTTAAATGACGTATCTCGAGTAATTTGTCAATACTTAGTTTCTATTTTGGAATTAAATAAGTATATCGCAGTACAGAACACACGCCGAATAATGTTATAAATACTGTACAAATAAAATAAAGCATTATATTTTATATACATTTTTTTATAATTTTTTCCTTTAATTTTCCCTAAAACCGTTCGCTATACTGCTGACCGTTGAATATCGTAAAAGTATCCCACAAAATTTTTTTTCTGGCTACATTTTATTAAGAGACCGACCCCAAATAGTTGGGAGAGAAGGCGAAGGAGAAGAAGACATTTTATTAAGAGGACGCATGAATTATTTTACGAAAAATAAACGGGCTTATGAGAATTAAGTGTTCTCGGGCTTTAGTTTTTGTTGAGAAATGAAATTTCTGACAATATATTACACAAATTTATTTGTGTTCTTCGGTAATTATTTAAAAACAAAATACAATATATTAATAAAGTTTAAAAGTTTTAAAAACCCTTTTTTTTTTACAAATTATAAAACATAATTTATATAAAAAACAATATTTAAAAATAAATTCTTAGATACACAAACCTTTAATGTTATAAGTTGCACCGTATTATTATTTGATTTGTATGTTTTTGAAAATTACAAAACGAAATTTAATTTTGAAAATTTTTCCGCGACTCATCAACAACTTAATTGTGATCCACTTATTTGTATTGTGACCCACAGTTTGGGATCCACTGTGTCATAGAGTTTATTTAAAATTAAAAATGATGTTTCTTTATAATTATACATAATTTTTATATATTTTATGTAGGTTACATACAGTTAAAAATGATTGCAATTATATAAACGCATAAAATGTTTAGAAATCTATTTTCATTTTATAGAATCCTTAAGAGCGAATTTGTTTATAAGTATTGTAATAATGGTGAATAATTAAACGATGGTTTTTTCATCGGCAATTAGATATGATTTAGTTCAGTGAAATTGAGCATATTATTTTTCTTTCACAGAAATCATTCTTCGTTAAAATCTCATTAGAACTCGATAAATATAATGTATTTCGCCACTCGATTTTTTCGAGACCGGAGTACACTATTATATAGATGACGTTTTTGAATAATCAATGCCGGGTATTCGGTTTTTTTTTTTTTTTTTTTGATTGCTGCAATAACGGCGAAAAGCGCGATTTCCATTAGCATTTTCGCAAACCATTACAGCGATTCCATCTCGTTATTACTGACCTAATACTCGTAATCACGAGCCGGCCATTCACGACGATGTTCTCTCCATAGTGATTTCCGTACTAACGACATGCAGCTTGTAACCGTTTTTCCAAGGTCGCAATGAATATATCGTCGCTTGTATATGGCATTTGCAATTTTTTTTTTGTTTGTTTAAACATAGCTCGGCGGCAGATGACGTGAAAGAGAAACCGAAAATTTCGTGTTCGACCACCATCGTTCGCACAAATCGAATCACACCCAAACGATGTCTGTATGGGATATTTTGATTTTGACGCAAGCGATATATAAATGTAATTTATATTGCACCGATTGTACGGACTAGTCGAAATTTATGGAAAATAATCTTCACATTCCAATGTCTTAACGTTCGATATTTAAATAATTTTTCATTCATTTGGGACCATTATTCAAAAAGGTACGCGTGTGCACGACAGTTATATGTAAGTCGGAACCCGTGACACTTAATGACGTATTATGTAATAAAACAAAACCGAGTGCGAACATTGCCAACATTCATATCGATATTTCGATATAGATATAAATTATACATATTTATCTAACGTGTACGGGATAATTATAATTAGAAAATATAAAAAAATTACGTCGAAAAGAAATTTTCGTTAAACTGCATGAAAGTATAAAATATATATTTTTTAAAAAGTCAGGTATTTCGAAAGTTCTACCATTCGAATATCGATTTCGAGAAGGGTTTGGATTACTTTATATACTCGTTTATATATATATATATTCATTATAGTGTTTTCAAATGTTTATAAAAAAAGACGTTTAGTCTGTATTTCCGAGGTATTTAAAGTTTAAACCCAAGCTTTGTTAATGCACACAGCATGCTGAGAAAAAGGTTGAATTTTGGGAATTTCAAAGTACGATTTAAGCAGAATCCCTTTTATTTTAAGACTGCGATAACAATATCGGTCTACGCTAACCCTAGCATAAATGTGTGTTTAGATAAAATAGGAAATAAAAAGCATTAGGGTGAAAAGTAAAAACCGATATTACTCGGAGTTTTAAATACATTTTCGTTGACTTTGTAAGTCTGTGAAAAATATGTTACGAAATTCCGTTGTACTGAAAATAATGATTCTCGCGTGAATATAAATGTGGGTTTGTCAATCAGTATTAGGTTTATGTATTCATAAATCGATAGGATAATGATCATATAAGGATTAATCAAAACTCATTTAATATATCTACTCACTGTAGTACGATAATCGGTCCTTGCAGATTCGAATATAGATATTTCATCCAAAACGACGACAACTCGGTGTACGCGATGAATGCGATAACGTTAAGGATCGACTTTAACGATATAGAACTGATCAATATTTAGTTTATATCGATTCATAAATAATAACAGTTGCGTAGGAATAATTAACATCATAATATTGTATTTTAATATATATTTTATTCTTTTGTATCTACACTAGTCGTACTATATTTAAAGTCAGTATTCGGTTAATTTAATGACCTCGTTATATAATTTCATAATTAAATCCTTTTTCTAGCACTAGTAATAAGGATAATTAAAGGTTTTAATTCATTTTAATATAACGAGATATTATAATATAATAATAAGAGGAAAATCCTATTTTCCATACTCCACGATTGCTATAAGAAAGTCCAATTTATCATTTTTACTAAATACCGTTGGATGGCAAGATGTTTTGACATGTTCGCCAGTTTTATGCAATTTATTGATTATGTTGATTTTATATTGATTAGTCGCAGCCGAAATAAATAGCTCACCATTTGCAATTTTAGTAAGTGCTTCATTTAGTGTATTGTTACGGTAATTTTTATAAGGCTGACTACCAATCTTTCGGTTGTAACGGTGAGCCACTAAATACATATTTATTTATATAAGGTATAAAATAGTTATCAGAGTAATCCAAAGTCAAAATAATACATATATTTCATTAAATTAAAAAAAAAACTCAATCCTATACAATGTTTATGAATTTCTGGACCATCCCTAAGTAATATATATATTTGAAATAATTATATGTATAAATGTAGGTACCTTTACTTGCTTTGCGCAGATCTTAAATTAACAAAAAAGCGGTGTTATTAACAACTTTAAATAAAACAACGAACAACAAACTATTATTGATAAGGGAAAGTAAATCAATTGTCAATTTTGTGTTCATGACTAGTCGTACTAATCAACATAACATTAAAAACAAACAACATATCGAATACATAAGCAGCTATTATTGTTAATGTTTTAATAAAAATGATCAAATATCAAAGTAACCTCGTTTTACGGTACAATAAGGAATTTTATTTCGATAAAAATTATCGACAAGAAACAGAAAATGTTCTCTCGTCATAATATATATTTATTATAGGTCTATGTTAAATCGATACAAACAATATTCAGAACGTGTCCTGTGGTGTATGTGCGCTCCAGTAGGATATGTCAGTATCATTTTGGCAATGGATTGATCCCTGTAGATTTTAATATCGATAGTCTACTCATCTAAACGATAACAGCCAATGTCACGATTGCAGTGACGTGACAGTTCGGCGTGTCACTTCTATATATATATCATACCCCGAAACGCTAATTGTATAGTTTGCCATATAGTCTCAACTATCGGCTCATTTTTGTCGAAATTATATTCGTGCGATAGGATTACGGAAAACCAATTTGTCGAAATGCTTTCAGTAAATAATATAAATTAGGTACAATAAACGTTTCAAAATAATCAAATGTCAATGTCCTCGTATGAAAAAAAAGTGGTACTCAAAAATATATTCAATATTATTTTGTTGTACTCATTGCTTTTATAAAAAAATGGTCTTTTCGAATGACTTTTCTATGTTTTTTTTTTCAATTTTAATTTTGAGTAGTATACTTATTATTATTATTATTATTGTTATTTTATACCAGTGATGGAAACAGACTTGACCTTTATATTTTTTAAAGCAATCATTAAGAAATGAAAGGAAAATATTATTATGCTTGTATATATATATATATATAGTCCTTTGAAATATAAGACTAAATTACAATTTTCATTTCCAAACGTTTTCTATAGAAATTAATTAATTTAATGAATATTGTACATCGAGAATCGAAAGTGCCGGATAACTAATCCAAGTCATATTATTTATGTGAATGAGTGCGACGGAAAATCGTTTTTTTAAGCAGGAGCTTTCATTTTATAATGTGTTAAAAATAAATAATCACTTTATTTTACATATTTTTACCACCCGTGGAGGGTAATAGTTTTTTTTCATTAGGTGTGTTTAGTCGATTTCACTGCATACGTTTATAAATAAATTTTATGGTTTAAAAAAAAAAACTACATTATGATAATAAATTATAGTTATTGTATAGTACTATATCATAGTGGCAAGTTTTTTACAATAATCAAATTTTAACTAGAGTAGTTATTTTATACTAAGTATAATATATTTTTTTATATTGGACTAAGTACCTATATATTTTTTATACAAAATTTAAAAATCTAAAATGTCTTCGATAAAATTTAGTGAGTTCTATTGTATATTTTTTCATCAATATCAAAATTAATAAAATAAAAAATTAATTTAACATTAATTGACCTTTAGTTAAAGATAAAAAATAAATAAACATACCTATATAGTGTAATATATATAATACACACATTTATTATATAATATATACTTTTAATGACAAAATCGTAAATTCAATTGTATATTTTGACAATGGGCTTAAGGAAATTAAAATGTCTTTATGATCGATCTATTTGAGTGTTGACATAATATAACAAAAATAGTTTATTATTTTCTGACCAATATTTATTATTATTATTTTGAAAGATTAATAGTTTTTACGATGTATTCTTTATTTAAAGATTGATATGCTTTTTATTTGTGCAACTGTTTTATTAACTCATAAACTGAGGAGTGACGTAATAACTTTGATATTTTTTTTTTGATATTTCAGTATATTTTTATATGTCAAAAACTTAGTTTTATGAAATTATAATTGTCATGAATTTATTACACTGTATATATTTAAACAAGTGACAACAAGCTATAATTTAATTATATTATAAATTCAAGGCTAGATAAACTTTTACAAAATGTAATATTGTATACGTAAATCCGAAACAATAAAATTATACTTTATAGTTTAAATATATATATATACATATTGTACTTTTCTTTATTAGAGAACATATTATTTTACAAGTTGTCCGTGCAGTTTGCTTCACCTCAATAATGTATAATTTATTAGGGGTCTCATGTAGCATAGAGTTACCTAATTGTACTCCGTAAAAAGTTTTGGATTTAGAATTGTAGATTACCGTAGTCATGGTATATATATATATGTACCATATAAAGCTATTATCATGGACATATTACTTCTGTACGTGGATTAAATCCGTAATAATATCATACGTGTGTCATTAATCATTTCATATTTTCATAGTGTGTTAAAGTGTGAAAAATGAATATACGTGAATACCATAAGTAGACGTGACGTTATGTTCGACTCAAATATTAAATTTAAGTACCTATGCGCTTTTTTAAAATATATATTATAAAGTTTATAAGTTACAAGTTGTATATTCAATTCAGGGTGGCAAACACACGAGAGGGATAAATCCCCATGACCCCATATATCATTTATTTAAAAACTGGTATATTTCTAGAAAATATAATAAAATAATAGGTTATTTTCATTATTAATTATCACTTATCACTGGTTACATTTACATGATTTAATAACCGATAACATATGACAAACAATTAAGAAAAAAAAGTAAAATGTAAAATATATTCTTATCGTTATACAGAAACATGAGCGGATTTGTTTATTATCGAACTGCCCTATATTCAGATCATCTTTTTTTTTCAAAACATTTTACAAATGTTTTTATTATCAAAAAAATGTAGAATTATCTCTATCTGCACGAATCAATTAATGTGTGGAATTTAAAAAAATAATTTTTCGAGTTTTTTGCATAATTTTTCAGTTAAAATTCCGAGGTATAATTTAATATATTAAGTAGTTACCGCTGCTTTTGCACCGCGATTGAATCACATTATTGACACACAGTTATTGAAGTCTATCGGAGCAGTTATAAATTTATATAATAAACCTTATATATATATATATAATTTATATTTATTTGAATCTATCCCGTAGTCCCATGAGAAAATTGATTGCAGGGCACTTATACAATTTACGGAGTTTCAACAGTCAACTGTACGGGATATAAAGTCTTACGCATAAAATTCTTTACGTTAGGACATTGGCGTTCATAGATTTATGGAAATTTCGACCTATATATGTTAAAAATCGAAACAATATCATTTTGAATATAGGAAATAAATGGTTACGGTAAATATTACAAATACAAAATTCCTAGAGGCTATTGTCTGTCACTGGTAACTATATATTTTCGTTCACGGGATACTTATATACCTATACTTCTGTATTATTTTTCGTCCAATTTCTTCGATATACGGTGGTTGACTTTTTCTATTTTCATTTTTTTGTTTTGCTGACTTTGCAAATGACGTTGGTTTTAACCATAAATAAAAACTATATATATATATGTATATTTTATCATGTTGTCACACTCAGTCAATAAGTCTAAAAATATTCAAAAATATGTTCGAATAATGTATAATGTTCGAAAAATAATAAAATCTTATATGCATATTATACCTTAAAATGTATTCGGTTGCTATAAATCGAATACCGATGAAACCCATTTTGAAATATAGTACTTATTTATTTAAAATTTATAGATCAATTACATTTTAGAAGTTAAAAAATATAATTATTGCTATTGACACGAGCGTTATAGATGGCTCACAGTTCTCACAATGCCGGAGGGCCCACATAAATTTCAGGTTCTTATATGCTTTATTTTTAAATTTAATAAAAACACGAGAAAAAATAAAAATATATTAAAGGATTGACTTTAATTAATATAAAATCAAATTCGGAAGATGACCTTTTATTTTTATTTTTACTCGTAAACTTTATTAATTGTAGGGCCTCTGCTATTTCGTATTTTTCATATTTGCGAAGAGATTTATATTTGTATGCTACGGTTACGCAACTGCTAATAGTTAGTTATTAATCAATTTTACGAAATTATGAATAAAATATTAAACTTTTTGAAACTTAGTTTCGCGTATTTAGTAATTGTTTTTTAGTCTTCCTTAGATCAAACGAGTATAGTGTATATTTTAAAAACAGCTTTGCGTGCAAAATTATATAATTATAATTGGTGTTTGAATTAACAAGAAAATGCTCATAATAGTAAGTGCATAATACAATAAAACATAGTAAATATACTAAGAAAAGAGTGGCCAAATTTGCAAGTTTTTACAGCGATTGAATGATTTAATATTTCATTTTTTTAATAATCAGAAGTGCAGAAAGGAATATTATTATTTATTAATTATAATTACAATTATTTTAAAGTTGATAAACTTTAGGAGAGTATGAGAGTATATTTCATCAGAAAGGAGATTTGAAAATAAGGATAAGACCTAAGATTCATGTCGATAAATAGGAGTGTGGAGATTAAGCGCGCACAATGTACTGTTGGTAGGATGAGAAATATTTAGCAAGATATGGATAGAGTCATTGTCTGTTTCATCAGCTATCTGTATAATGAGAAAAACCCAACAATACATTTATATAATGGAACCAGTCATATTTGTGCATTCGTAACTTCATATATAGACTGTTTTATTGGTCGGCAAATTTTTATCTTACGACCTACGGAAAGACAAATATAATAAAAATTAATTAGGTGATACACACGTGTATAATATTATTTAAGGGGCTTCCACGCCGGCCGTTTTTAAGGAGTTCAGTATAGGCAATTTTTAAGTAATTTTAGGAAAAATAAAAATCTAACAATTTAAAAATATATATGTACATTTTAAAATTAATCTAAAAATATCCTCATACCCATACT
>JAIPRL010006179.1:0-28563 GCA_025469235.1 Pemphigus obesinymphae | reverse complement strand
CCGTTCTCCGTTTGCCTTTCTATCTTTATTTTATTTTTATTATTATTATTATTATTATTATTATTTTCCCACCCCCCCCCCAAAATGATTCGCCCTCCTCTGCCGACAATGACCTATTCTCGCACACACGTAAACAATTCCCGAAGAAGTATACGCGCGCCCGCGTTCCCTTTTTGTTCGGCACGAAACTAAAAAAAAAAAAAAGTCACGAACAAACTACAAAACACAAAGAATTTTTTAAATTCTTTTAACATAACATTTGAATAACGATAAGTATATTTCGATCGCACAAAGTGTTTCTTATAAGTCTACGAATTTATTTCCGAGCGTTCCCCCGGCGTTTCACGCGGGTCGGACGGACAACAGACTGGTAAACCTATATGGGTCTTATATTGTGCACATCACATTTTGTTTTATAGAAAATACATTTTAATAGTATTCTTTTGTTCCTAAAAAACTATATTTCACTACACAAAATGATTATATTTTCGTGTTCGCATAATTTTCTCTGTGAATATTTATATTTTTTCGAATTTTGTTTTTTTTTTTTTCAACTTAACATACATATCTAACTATATTTTTTATTTTTTTATTTTTTTTTTTATATATATATATACTTGAAAGGATACTTTTCTTAAATGACATTAAGATTCTAGCGAAGAATATTTTTCACAAAAAAATTATACCCCTTATTTCCAAACACTACCTATCTAAACTTTAAATGCTTATTTAAGCATTTAAACTGTTAACTGTTATTTAAGTTATAAATAACAGTTAATCTGTTTGTACAATATTCGATATTCATACATTACGATTTAAAAAAAATATTCTACGTTGGAATATTTGGTATATAACTTAAAAATTAACAAAGATAATTAATAATAACAAATTCTTACTTTTTATAAAAATATAGTAAAATAAATAACTCAAGTTTATAAAACAAACAATTTATATAAATGATTATTATCATAAAAAATTACATGAGCTTTATAAAAAAACCACACTGTGCACTGTTTTAAAGTTAATTATTTTTCTCAACTAAAAATTTCAATCGACAATTGAATAGAACACAAATATTAGTATTAGAAAACCAAAATCAAATTATGGTATTCTATCTGAAAACAATTGGGCTAATTTTTTTCTAAATATTTTCTAAAATTAAATACTATAATAAAGACGACAAATGTATAGTAAAATATTCAAAATTTTCAAAAATGTCCTTTAATATTATTATAACTGTAATAGTGTAATACAAAAACATCATGAAGTATCTATAAAATACGTTGTGAATAGTGAATTAAAAAAACAATGTATGTTCTACCCAATAATATTTTTTTTTTACATTTTTAAACAATAATAAATAATATTATATTTCAACTCTATAAATAAATTTTTTTTTATTTAGAACTTTAAATTCTAGTATTTATTTAACTTAATATTATTTAATTTAATATTGTTATCAATTTTAAATATTAAATGAATGAAATTAGCCATTTTTAATATTAATATTCAGAAAAATTTTAGTACTAATATACTATTAAGTGTTTAATTATTATTTGGACATTTATTTTTATGAACATATTTGTATTTTTTTAGTGTTATTAAAAATCATACAATAATCTATAATTTATAGATCTGTGAGCAGAGTTATATCCAACTCGTCACTGATAATAAAGTACAAAATATGTTCTTGCCCCCCCCCCAAAAAAAAAAAAGAATAGCTATGTAAAATATGCCCCATATATAGATCACATCTCATTTATACCTTTATTATCTATGGTTAAAAATAATTCAATAACACTATAATTTCATGTTATCGAATAATATCATGTTCATCATAATATAACATAAATCTGAAAGTTGTCGTAAGACTACATTGAGTTTTATGACACTGGAGACGTATTTCAGACTATACGAGTTTGTCCATTTCGATTTAAAATATTCAGTGCAGTGAGCGATCATAAAAATATTACCACATACTAACTCACAGAAAAAATACCAATAAATGTATTTGACTGTTAGGTTCTTTTTATAGCAAGTGACATTTTTTTATTTAATAATGAATGACCGAACCTTAGCAAATGTTGCAAACACCAAAATATTAATAATAAACAAGAATTATTGTAATTTCTTAAATATTTAAATTATAGAACAAGAATACAATATAATTTATTTAATAATATTGTATAAAAAAAAGTTCATCATTACATATACCGTATATATATATATGTGTGTGTGTGTGTGTATATATATATATATATATATATATGTGTGTGTATATATTTACGTATAGCTAAGAGAAGGCAAATATTTTAACATTATTTTATACAACTAAAATTGTTTTAAACAAACAGGTTAACGTTCAAAAAAAATTTAAAAGTTTTTCCAATTAAAGTATAACATTTTTTGCATACTTTTTTCTAAATCATTCTTTGAAAAATTACTATTATGAAATAAATTTAATCTAATGCCGTTAAAAATAACAACACATATAAACAGTTTATTTGAGATTTTAATATTTTAAGATTAATAATTTAAATCCGTACTTAATGCTTATTTTGTTTACAAATATATTTACGTTTATTTATAATAATATTGTACCTTATAATGAAATATTTTGAAATCAAATAAAATACTAAAAATATTTTAGTAATATTAATATTACTTACTATTAATTTTATTTTTAAATACAGCATTTTATATATTAGACGTAATGTCTACAACTATTTTATTAATTGGTATATAAATAAAATTTAAAAACAAGTAAAATTTTTCAGTTCTTCAAAAATGGTTAAGATCAATTCGAATATTTCCTGTGTAGGTATAGACTGTAATATATGATGTTTCACAGCAAACATAAAATATATAAGTAAATATTCTACTCAACGAAAACAAAAATCGCTTGTTGAATATAAATTAATATAAATGTAAATATATATAAATAACCTACCGTCATTATTATTAGATAATTACTCCTCGAAATGTTTTTAGTTAACATGACTATTTTAGATACATATAACCAGATGTAATTTTACGTTATTGTTTTGTTTTCTTTTTATTTAATTTAATTTATTTTTGACATACCTATACTAACATAATAAACATATATGTTTGATATACAATATCAACATTAGTTCAAAATTAATGATATATACGTCTAAAAAGGGAAATTTCATGGCCCAAATACATTTAAAGAGACGACTAAAACTCTATAATTTTATATCATTTTTAATTTTCAAAAATAAGTAGATACGATGAGGATTTTTTATCTAGAAATGTAAGTATTTTCAACACGTCAGACATAATTATTACATTAAAAATATTAAATTCTACCATATATCAGGATTGCGTAAATAAATAATTTATTATTTCCAAAAATAATATTGGTTCATTTTTAAAGCTTGTCCAACATTGTTACATCGTACATGTCAGTTTTGTATATAAATATATATATTGTTCAAGTAAAAATGTATTGTTGTCTTGCGTCTTAAGTAATATTATTAAATATAAAGTAATATTTGATTAAATTTAATCTAATTAAGTTGTTTTTGTGTTTATTGATGTGAAATGAAATACGAATTTATTATACGAGTATATTCAATCATGATGTTAAAATATGAACATGCATTTACTAAAGTATTTATACTCAATTTAGAAAGTTTTCGAAATATACAATAATATTATAATTTTGATGGCAATATATGCGTATACATATAGTATACAAGAACTATACATTAAATATAGTGAACTATAATTTATATAATATATATATTGAATTTAAAAGTTTGAAATAGTAGGATAAAATCAAATAAAAAATATTCTAATAGTACGACTTACCAAATGATTTCAAACTAAAAATATATATTTACAAAAGTGTATAGTTATACATAAGAAGTTAGATTTTTGATTATTTATAAGGGTCGTTCAACGTTAGCACATTTTTTGGTCTTTTTAGACAACCATCCCCTTCTCAGCAAATTTCATTAAACATTTTGTTGATGGATTTTGTATCCATCTCCCTACTTAATTACTTCAGAATAAGTCTGTCAATCATCTTAAATTTAATTAAAAATAAAAAATAAAACAGATATACAATGATATGAAATGAAAAACCGGGGCAGACTCCGACGTCAGCATGGGTTTGACCTTCCCCATCCCTCTTGATCACAAATTTTTGGCATATGACAAACTTGTCTACTGCTTAGGTTATATTTGAATGACTCCTAAACATTGTTAATCATTTATTACGAAAAAATGAAATATTCGTAGTTAAGTATTTGTTAAATAATAGATAAAAATAAAAAATACAAATAATTAATGAAATCAACATATCAGAAAACGGGCATTTTACATCACATTGTAAAATTCTTCTGTATAATTTTGATGATAATTATAATTTATAGAAGTAATTTTACTCTTAAGTCACCTGATAAACTGTATTATCGAGGTATTATCACTAGGTACGTTTAATTAACACCCAGACTCCTAAATTTTAACTCTGGACTTCTATAGAATTTTGTTATTTATTTTGTAACGATTTGTAACCGTAATAACATTTTTTTGTTACCTAGCCCAGAATTCAGGTATAAAATATATGAATAAATAAAAATATATCCAACAAAAAAAATAAATATATATAACATATAGTTTTACCATATGAGATACCATTGTTTATAATTTAATATTTCTTCTTTTTCTTCTTTCTTCGCCCTCTCCCCAACTGTTAATGGTTAGGTAACCCTATTTCACAACTTCTACAAAACTCGATCTCCCGCATCCTGCTCACTTACACTGACCTACGTCATATTATTCAACGTTACACCCCTCCTCACTCAACCACTACTATTTTGGTTAAAGCGAAATACAAACACATATTAATACAAACATTATATACACCGGATTTCGAGGGGTTCTACATAGAACATTTTAAGGATGTTTGTGTTTTATTTATACTTAAATATTTTTTTTCAATGTACGTACAAGTAGGTATATTAAATGTATATAATCATACCCATATGATAATAATTGACAGGTTCTTATATCGAAACGTTATTTAGTGATCTACAATAATAAAATGTACATAATATTTTTTATTAATAACGTTGTGTATAAATAAGTTCTGTGTTATTTAATCAGTGAACGTACAATTGATCAATTAACATAGATAATACCATTTATAAATATTATACAGTTTAAATAGGATATCTTATAGAGTAAGTGTTAAATACGATCGAAATATCTTGTTAAGTTAATATATTTTATACCTGTATTTTGGGTTAGGTAACAAAACAGTTTTTACAAATCTTTATATAATCAATAACAAAATTTTATTTGAGTTCCAAGTTTAATTTTTAATTTTTAAGAGTACCGGGGTGGAAACTAGGAAAAATGTCCAGTTCGCAATATCCAAACGAAAAATTTTTCAAAAGTATACGTATTAAAATCCAAAATAATATATATATATATATAACAACTATGAAGGTATGTTTGTTGCAATTACATCAGTTGTTAGAGAACATAATGTAGGTAGTATTAGTGTTTTACATTCAAAATCAAAAATAAAATAGAGATATTGAAAAAATCGTTTTGAACAACTTTTAAAACGTGTAAAACGGTAAACAGATTAGTATGTTGTTCTCAAAAATACATTATGTATAAATAATTTCAATGTATGTAAAATAAATAATATACCAGGCATGACTTAACATTACGCAATGCGCCAAGTCAAAATAAACCGCCAATATCAAATTCGAACATATTGCTTTTTCTAATTCAAATGCACCGTGTATAAAACGCGACGTTCTTTTCTGATTATATTATAACAATAATATACCGTTCCAATATACCACGCATAGCACACGACTCTATAATTATCAGCTGATCGATAAATAAATCAACAATAACATTTAGTACATTGGATGGTGAGGACAATATAGACCAGCAGTCCATGAAATTCTATGCGTCTTGTTACGTGGCAGCTGGTTCAAATCAATCTGCACTCTTACTGGATGCCGCATAGTTTCATATAGCAGAAGTATGGCTCATATTTTGCCCATTTTATATACGCATTAGTGAAACTCTCTACAGTAAAATCCAAGGATATCGGTGCCTTTTTACTTCCTAACTCCAGGTGCATTGTCCATAATTCCATCGTCTGCGTTATTGTAATAACTATATTACGTACTATACTCTGTTTTACTTTAAACCGGAACCGATTTCCTATTTCTCTACTTTTAGAGTTCACACACCTACGATGAATTGATAGAAAATCATATTTTAGGATAAACCACGTACATTTTTTAAAATTAATTAATTCATAAAAAATAGTTATGTGAGTGATTTAAAAAGTTCATTTGTTCACTTTGTTTTTATTATCGTTTTGAGAATCTGTTTTATTAGTTTTACGTAAAAATGTTTTTATCGCTGATTTCAGACATTTTTTACATAGATATATTTGTGATTTTTTCTCGGATATTTTAGACTTTGGATATTTTTATTTTTCGATATTTTTTTCTTTTGCATATTATTTCCCGGATACTTTGTATCTGGATATTTTTACCGGTTACCTACCTACTATATGAAAAATTATGTAGCAACGTATTTGATCTTCAAATCACTATTAGATAAATAACAAAAACTTATTGAAATCCCTTGTCAAAAATTTAACTTTTAAGATTACAAATCGTCACTAAATAAAGACCAAATGCCTATGGAAGTCAACCCAGCTCGTGTGTGTACTTATTATCACAGAACATTATTATTAAATTAATCACTATACTATCGTAAAAAATAAAATATAAGCAATAACATATTTCACAAGTTCGTCTTAAAGTAAATTCTAAGACTATGCATACATATTTTTTTCTAACTATTTTCACCCCTTAAATCATTAATTAATTAATCTAAAAGCTCAATAGCTTAATGTATTATGTAATATGATTTGCAACATTTTGGTAATAAATAATTTTTTTTCTTTTTATACTAGTATTATTGTGTCATTGGTTGTTTCTCATAAAACACTCAACTTCATTTAGTCTTGTAATAAATTATTTTAAAATTATTTTTAATCAAATATTTTATAATTAATTTTTAATAAAATTTAAAGTGATATTTTAATAATTGTCATCAACTGTTTGTTTATGTACCTGTTTAATAGAAAATTTATTTGTAAATGTAAATGGTGAATAAATTATGTATTTATTTTATTAATCTTAATTCATATTCAGACATAGGGTCTAATTTAATTTAAAAATCTAGTGGATATAATAATTTTTATACTTAAACAATAAGTTTTAAATTACATTAAATATCATTAAAAGACACAATAGAAAAATATAAATGTTTTTAAATAAAATTAATAGTCATTATATAACAATATTATGCTATATTTCTCTGAAATATATATGTACGTACAAAAACGTACGTACGTAAAGAGTATTCAATTTTTAAAAGTGGCTATAAATTTATTTATACACAGCTATAAACCATTTCCGTCCGGTTGACCAATAGGTCTCTCTAAAACCAATGGTACTGCAGGAGGGAAAAATATACAATGTGTTATAAAGGTGACACGAAATATTTCGACCGCATACCTTTGGATTAGAATCGTGTTTTTTCACTGGATATAAAATTATTATTCAAAATCATTACACTTTTTGTCTACACATGCGCAAAAGAACAAAATTTGTTTGAACAACTGTTGCAACCCTACCTCCTTTTTGAGTTTGTATCTGAATTTAATAAGTATTTTTAAACAAGTTTGACATATAAAGTTTTTTTTCTATCTTAAAAATGTATTAATTGAAACAGAATTAAAGTTTAAATTTAAATTTATGTAATTTATATTTTTTTCATTTTTTAATAATACAAAAAACAAAATTAACTAACTAACTAACTAGCTAACTAACTAACTAACAAATGTACAAACTCGCATGTGATTTCAAATAATTTGTCTTGACACATAGGTGTATTGTCATAAATACAATATGTTTAAATTATTTTTACCAAATTATTGACTTAAATTTTTCGTAATATAAACGACAATATATTTATGTAACCAGACAAATTATTTGAAATCACATAGAAATTTGTAAAATTTTAAGTACCTAATTTATCGAAAAATGCGATAAATATAAATTACATAAATTTAAACTTTACCTCACTCATAATCAGTGAATATTTTAGATAGACAACTTTATCTTAAAGTTGTTTAAAAATAGTTATTTAATGTAGTTCAAAAATATTTTGCTAAGCTGCGCGTGCATGGGTAAAAACGATTATACTTTTAAATTTTTCAAAAACTAGTATAATAATTATTCCTTTGTGAAGTTAAAAAAACCTGATTAAAATTCAAAGTCATGTGTTCAAAATATTTCGTGTTACATTTATCGTCGAGTACACTAATGTATACACATACATTTTTGCTCTTATTGTTGAACTACGTCTTAAGGAATCCCAGAGTGGATTTAACAGTATTTTAATAAATTATTTATAAAATTAATTATGAATGTGTCTTTGACAAAACTGAATGGTAAGTATGATCAATTTTAAATACACTTTATTTGCTACTCATCCTATTACATTTTAATGACTAACAAAGATATTCACTTCTGTTGAATACGACTGGAATTGAAACCTCATTTAGATTTTAAGCCGTAATTACGTTTAAACGAAATCGTATTATAGAAATGTATAGTAAATAATGAAAAATATATCATTAAGGTATTATACGAAGTTAGATATTTGGAAGTTTCATATATGATTATTTTTTTGGATATTAATATATACAGTGGTCTAAATATGAAACGAAAAACCAATTATAGATGTCAACATTACCTAGTTCCCTAACCTAGAGACCCTAGGTAGTCTTTTTTCGATAGTTACATTTTTTAAGAGATATTTAAGTTAGTTTTTTAATAACTCATAAAACGTGGTTAGACCCCTAGATAATGTTATACTTTATCAATTATGTTTCGCTTCATCCTTCAAGAATGTTTTTTAGTTGTTGTAAATGATAAGTGCATTAGTAATATTTTCAATAAAATTTTATAAATTCATAAAAAAACAATCACAATAAAAAATTATATAGTAATGGGACCAATTATTATTCATTTTTAAAATGCATATACCTACACAATATTCAATTGTTATATTTGGATTTTTCTCAAAATAAAAGAGTTCTTATATAAAATCTCTTAAATATGGCTACACTAACATGCATTCAAATATTTTAATAAAACATTTAAAAAATAATAATATATTTGTTTTTCATATTGGAGATAGATATACGGTCTTTTTTGTTACTTTTAATGTATAGGTCCTTTAAAATGAACGGTAATTTCATAAAACAATTTTTGATTACTATTATACGGATATTTACATTTATCGATTAATCATTATATATTTAGAAATAAAAACTGGATATCGATTTTGGATTCTCAAAAAACGGTAATTTCAACAGTAATTGGAAAAAACTTATTTACTGGTTTGAAGCCCGGGTTTTATATTTATAAATGTGTTAATGCATAACAAGATTATTATAATATATAGGCGTTCGATTTAAAATGCATTACTTTACTACGATATATATATATATATATATAAATATTAGTTGTTTACAAATTATCTACGTATATCCACATTACTATAACTAATACATTATGCTATTTCGTACAAAAAAAAGTTGTATGGTTAAAAGAAAATGATTAGATATTGTTGTTTTTTAATGTGTTGAAACATTGGTTTTCAAACAGAAGTCATACAAATAATGGCTTATAAGAGATATAATTCGCTACACGAATGATTGTATACCTACTGAAAACCGGGATTGATCTGTTTTTGTGTGTGAAGGTGAACAAACTTTGTCAAGAAAGGTCTTTAGACTAAAAAGGATTTCATCCAAATATATAATACGGTTCATTAGGCAAATCTTATCAACATAACTCTGATTAGTATTATAAAAAGGTACTATTCATTTATAGTCCCATAAAGTCTATGATGCTAAAAAGTTTCGATTTCTCTTGTGTACATTTTTCAGGGAAAGTAACAAAATAATAAAATTATTTATTAATTTTTAAAAATAACATTAAGCCGACCTCCGTTAAGAATCGTCTTTCAAATCCAACGATTTATCGCTTTCAAATTAAAAATAATAATTTTACATTATTCTGTTATTCTGTACGATTGAAGAATGGACAATAGAAAAACTTCCACCGTCTATATCTTATGGATGAAACTTTATATATAATAACTGTAGTCTTTTCTAGATATTATCTAGACTATTTTATTAAGATAGTTTCATATGTACTTATATGATTTTTAAACTTTTATTGCTTAATGTGAATACCAATTTTATACTCATTATTTTGTAGATCCAAGAATACTTTATCGGGGAGGGGTGGATACCCATTTTTGTGAATATCGATTTATAATATAATAAATACATATTATTTACATATTATAATTATATCTTTTTTGGAATTTGGGTCAATGTCATCAAAATTCATTTGGATCCAATACAATCATGGAGAGGCAGCATATCATAGTCTGAATATTGAAATGGAATGTTAATACCCTACGGTTTGATCAAATATAATTCATTTAGAAATAATTTAAGACGGTAGAGATATATATTACAATTAAATTGAAGCAGAGAGAAGTCCATTAAAAATTTTTGAAAAAGTATTATAATACGAATAAATTACTATTCAATATTGTTCAGGATTATAATAACCATGATAAATTAAATTATCTATTATAATAAAATATACGTACGTAATATATGTTTAATCATTTTAAATATTTGTGTTCTGGTAAAATTTTAAAATTGCATGTATTTATTTTATTTTGATTTTAAACATATAATTTTAGTCAAAATCATTTTTTTAATAATTTAAATAAATATTTAAATAGTACAATTTGTATTTTTATTCACGCCACTATGTTCAAAAGTCCAATGCCAACAGTCCTACATCCAAAATTCTCACGCCCAAATATCCTAGGCCCAAAAAGTAGACATGACTACATAATGTATATTTCAAATTAGATTTTACAATGATCTGTAATTAAATATCTACGTTTAAGAGGACTCCACACACTCGCTTTTAAAGACATTCTGTATACGAAAATATTATGAATTTATAAGAAAAATGAAAATCCAACAATTCAAAAATATTTGAATTTTATATTTTAATATATTAAAAAATAGCTCTGTGTTGGAACCTTTTTCAATTATTATGTACTTAATTTATTCATTAAAAAACATGTATTAATACGCGATTATAAAACCCCGTAGAATATACATTCAAAATAAGAAAATGTTATTACTACATATAAAAGAATACCTAATGTATGTTGTTATTTTGTTCATTATTATCTACGTTTTGTATTATAAATGTCTAGAAATATAAAATCTTTCAAGTTTCAAAGTTAATTATTTGTTTGTTAAATAAATTTATAAAAATAAATAAAAATTTTATATCACATATTTAGTTCTCCTTTATGTGGTATACACATTTTATTATTTTATTTTGATTGGAGTCCCAGCGCTTATGTTCGCGTAAACATAGTTTTTTAAATAAATATATGCGAACATAAAATAATTAAAAATTTTGCTAACACAGAGCTAGTTTTTAATTACTTTTAAAATATATTGAAATAATTTTAAATTCTTGGAATTTCATTTTTATTAATATTTCATAAAATTACCCTTTAAAAAACATGCGTGTGACATCCTCTTAATCGTAGATATTTAATTAAAGATAACTGAAAAAAAAAATTTGTTAAATATAAACTATGTAGGTTCGAATTTTGTTTTAAATTAAATTTACAAAAAATAACAGAAAAAATGTAATTAATAATATTTATCCGCGCATAACCATTTTTATTTGAATCGAACCTTCTCAAACATAGGAACTATTTTCAATACTCGTTCCCATAATCCTGTAAACAATGATTCAAATTATAATATTTAATCCGAATGACTTGAAGTCATGGGTGAAAAAATCAGAATAATAATTCAGCTACCCCATAGATCCGGATTTCCTTCAAGTACATAATGTATAGAACCGACGGGTATTTACAATGATTTCGCATTTTTAACCAATGCAAGCGAAATATTTACCATTTTCTCTCCAAACAATATAATATATTATCAAACTGATATATTTTCTTCGGTATGCACATCCGGTACATTCAACAAATTCTAATGCGTTATCTCGAGAAATCTGAATTTCAATAAATTTCTACAAATGTTTTATAGAATGTGGTAAAAAAATAATAAATGTTAAAGTTATAGTAACAATATATATATATATATATATATATATATATATAAGTCGATCATACAATAATACAGTAAAAAAATAATAATTTGAGTTTAAATAGTTCATACCGAAATATTTTTAGGGCTTATATATTAATTTATTTAGTATGATTTTTCGTTTAGTTTTTAGACAGCCATAATTCGAGTGGAAATCGCATTCATTCGGATACAATAATTATAATATATTACAGTAAATGGTTTATTTATAAATTATTACTTAAACATCTTGTATTTTAGGTGTACAGTGACTTTCAATGAATTTATGTTTATATTCCCTTATGTATTTATAAACCCAGGAACCTTTAACAATACCAATAAATTATATCGTAATCGATTATATATATATTTCTATACCGTAAAGCAAAAACACTATATACGCATCCTAGACACGAAAGTGACTGATATATAGAGGAAAAAATCCATTATTTAACATTTTGTGGTGTCTGAATCAGATTTATACGGTATAGATTCATTGCAGACCGAAACATTCGCCAAAGTACTAAAATGTGTTACTATAATATTGTATATTATTCAATTAATTGACAGTATTTACATTACACGAGACTTATAAATTACAGGCTAAATAAATTAGTACGTCTTGACAGTTAACGTATAATATACCGCATAATATACTATATTACATATTATTGTCGTAGATGTTTTATTTAAAAATAATAATTATACTTAACATCAATTTTAATTTTCCTTGAAAAAAGAACATAATATACTGTTTTTCAAATCATCTTCTCACCACAAAAAGATCATTAATTTATTATTTTCTTTAGTAAAAAAAAAAAAAAAATAATATTCTTTTCTTCTGCACAGTCATTTTTCTCTAAAAGTAAATAAGAATAGTCTTGATAAAAAAAAATATAAATGCTTAAAAAAGAAATTTTGGGATATTTAATCATTACATTTCTTTTTCAGATTTTAGATTCTTAGCATAGTTATATAGTGCAATTACAATGATGTTCATTATATATACTTCTTTCTGGTAAACATTTTTTTAGGAAGTATACTTTAACCTGTGTTTATACGTATGTATCCGATTTCTGGTTAACACATTTGATCAGGATGGTACTTTTTGGAAGATATTTTCGATAAACGCATAAGAAAAAACTATCAGAAATTGTCGTATAACACTAAAAACACGATTTTGTCAAATTGTGTTAGGTATTGTTATTTCTGTGTACATCTAAAAAAAAGTAAAATTTATATAATTATAATAATGATTGTCTTATTAAATTTACACCTAACATATGTAATTGAGTACCTACTTTATTGAAATGATATGTTGAATTTTTAGTTTTAATTTTTGGTTATATGCAGCAATTTTTTATTTTAAATCTGATCACTTTTACGTTTAAAGACGCGAACATTTAATACATGATCACGTACGTTACAATAACCATTTTCAATAAATCTTGATAATCGTTATTCTATTTTATTTTATTTTAGACATAAACATTTTTCATTTAATATATTTCGATAACATTTATTACTTTGATGTACATTTTATCTTAATGTATATTTCCTGGTAATATATCTGAAAAAATGGATCTAAAAATTGAAAATTACATTAGGTTATAGTATGTATATTACTATAATATATACGATTTTGATTTTCCAAATATTATTTGCAAATTTATTTTTGATAATAACGCTTATGTATATTACATCAAGCTCAAGATCTTTTTATCTAAATATCGTTATGATTGATTTCCAATTCAATATACATTCACAATCCTGATGAACAGAGTATTTTCTTCCTCTACTAATTTTTTAATTTTATTTTTTGGAGAAAAATACATTAAAAAAAAAAATAAAACATTAAAATAGAAACACAAAATAGACTTTTATCAATATTCAGATATTTAACATAAATTTAACATATTAAATAATAATTTTATTTCGAATCAAGTTGTATTTTTATAAATAAAATATTATTTTATAGTACCTAAATTTCGATAAAAAGTTTATACAATAAAAGTTGTTTGTTATTTTTATACGTATTTTATATATACATAAAGATATACATATACATTCTGCCCATAAATTCTGCTGGAAATATTTATTTAAAAATATAGATAAGCTTTTAAAATCGATGTTCATATTCATTGTTCCGTTATGATGTTTTAACCATTTTCATAATATGTTTGATTTATTAATTTAATCATGTTTTATATCACTTATACTGTTATAATAATGTAATAATACATACGTTATTGGAAATTATTTTTTCACAAAATTGAATTTGAAAAAATATTAATTAACACGTTCAAATAACGTTTTTATCTAACAATTTAAATTTCAATCTAAATTCTACAATTATGAAATTAACACATTCGATATACAAAAGTTTGAATAAGTAACAATTAGAGTATACACATTTAACAGAAAATACTTCCAACGATAATAATAAAAAAATAATCCAACATAAACGTATTGTTTAAAATATTTTAAGCTAACTTAACATAAGTACTGAAAAAAATCGAAACACAAGAACTACACAAGAAATATTTGTTTACTTATTGTAAATAGTACATATACTATTATTTAGTATATATTTAATTGTTTTTAATAAAATATATCGGTACCTATACAATTAAAATGCCAAATTGTATGTTACTAAGTTTTCCAAATAACGAGTGCAGACGATCTAATAAGGACATTAGTTATTATAGTAAAAAAATTAAATTAATAAAACAAATAATTAATATAGAAATTTACCTCAGAAATCACAGTTTAAGATATAACCGAGCTCTGAATTCCATATTGATATTTTATCACGAATAACCTGTTATTTTACATTAATTATATACACACTTGACACCAAATCAGAATAATATAATAGTTGGTATTCCATGGTCCAACCAGATTAAATTAAATGTTCATTAATGTGTGGATTTATATTTTAAATCGATTTTTCTTCTACATAATAATATTATAACAACACAGAAGACTCACAACACAAAAATACAAAATTAAAGATATGATAAGATACTCTTACATCCATGATATTGTTATCGTTTATTCCATGTCTGGGGAACATTGATATTTTTTATAAGTCGGTAATCATTGTTTTTTTTTTTTTTACAAACATTTTTTCTCCATAGTGTATCTGTTGATCACTATGGAGTAGACCACAATCTTGCCCCCGAAGATGGGGATCGCCCAGCGTCGTTGAGGTCCATTTAAGTTTATTTTTTACACAATGCTTTGGTCGGTACATACCTATTGTGGTTTCCTATATTTGTTACCATTATTTTTAGTGATCTATTTATTATTATTATTATTATTATTATTATTATTATTATTATTATTATTATTATTATTATTATTATTATTTTTAATTGTCCGTCGGATACCACTAGAAGGACGGTCCCTCATGAGATTTTATTTTTGTTTTATATATATATATATATATATATGTTTGTCGAAGAATGATGTATGCTCTCGTCAACCATTTATTATTGTTTAATTTTATTCTATTGGAGTTTTACGCCAGACGAGCGTTCTTCACAATAACTTCAATAAAACATACCATTACCCTTGAAAAAAAAAAACAAAAACAAACCTAGTTCTTATTTATTTACTTTATCTATTCAAAATTCATCCTTTCACATATAATAAATCCTCGGTGTCCGGCCACAAGGTCTCGACTCGTACGATACGGGTCCATTACATAACGCTGGTACGGACCAACGGAAAATGTGATACATTACAAACTGGAAATTATAATAATAATATACTGTTATAACTGAGTTTCTTTTAAAACAATTCTTGAGAAAGTCAATTAAATTTACGACCATGACCATGGTAACTAAACGACAAGTCATAAGAAATACATAGCATTGGAAATTTGTTTCTCTGCCTTAATTAAAAACACGCATTAATTGTTTAAAAATTAATTTGTAATCTTAAAACCAGAACACTTAATTTTTTTATTTTTTCGAATGGGAGTAATTTAACATAAATTCGGAAATGATTTTTCGGTAAAATAGTTTACTTCTCCAATAAACAGCATTACCGAACCACGTATTTACAGTCTGTTGTCATTTACTAATAATTTTAATTCGTATATGTTTTATTTCTACTCATGATCAGTTTAAAAGTAAGGTACTTAATATGACGTGTTATGCGTATAATTTTAAATATTATGAATTAAATAAAAAGTAATTAAAAAATATGAAATAAAAGTACGCTGTGAATCAAAGCCTATATAAACAATATTGCATAATGTGATTATTTTATAGTTCTTAGGATGAACTTGAGTGAATATTTTTAAGTCGTCTTATAAACAAAAAATCTTATTCATTATAAACTATACATTTAATACATAAGGTAATCTTATACAGGTTTTAATTTGATTAAACTTTCACTTTTATACAGAAATATTGAATATACTTAAATTTTACAAAAAAATATGCAAGTATGCAGATAAAAATATACAACGAGAACACTCAACTAATTGTTTAAAAATAATTTTAAAACCAAAACAATTTATTTATTATTTCTTCGAAAGAATTAAATTCAATATTAATAATATGTATACAATACAATATAAATTTTATATTATATTATGATTTAACAATTTCCAGTCCAAATTTTGGATTTCAGAAAAAACAATTTTTTTTGAGATAATCTTACTGAGGACGGCCTAATTAATTAAAATATGTTGAAAAATTATTTATTTTTTAATACATTATATTAAAAAATAGATGATATATAGTTGAATCATAGGGCATATATAATCTACTTTTTACAGGATATGCAGGATTTTTACAAGATGTAAATATGCAATTTATTTTACATTTTATATATAATTATTTTTTATTAAATAAAATATTTAAGTTAATTTTGATCGTCTATAATATCATAATATGTAAAATTAGATAATTAAAAAAATGAGTACTTAGTCTTATTATTTTTATAAAATCAAACAACAGTCTTGTTTATTACAATATTATATCATATTTTCTGATCAATGTGTAACAAATTATATTTTTCAAACTTATAAGTACAGTCTTATTATTATATACTTAAAAAGAAGAACAGTCTTATTTATCAATATCAACTTTTTAATAAATATATAACAAATACCATCTTCTTATGTTTTTTCTTATTCTTCAAATATATTATTATTATTTTATATTAAAAGAAACAACAGTCTTACTACAATATCACCTTTTTCATAAATATATAACAAATTTAATTTTCTTATTAAATAAATGTACTATTATTCTCAATTATTTCTGCATGTTCTTCAATTTCTAAGATTTCATCCGTTTCCTAAATAATATACAAATTAATATAATTAATTTTATGTATGTATTAATACATCATTGAAAAATATTTAAGTAGAGATATTTTTTTATAAATATAAATAATAAAAATAATATATAATGTAAGTAGATATTTGTTTAATTTCCAATATAATTTAAAACATTTTATAATATATTAAGTACATAAATTATATACAATATAATTATATTTAGTATTCTAAATTTATTATTATAAAATATTAAAAATATGATATAATGTGCTATAAAAGTAGAATATATTCAGTTAATCCTTACGATGTAAAAACATATTGTAAAAATTTATATAACTTACGTATAGAATATATACATAGTATTATAAAACATACAATTCGTGTACATACACAATTTTATTTTAATATTGTTTTTTTGAACTCGATATTTTAATTAAAACTAAAAATAATATTAGTAAATTCAATTAATTGTGACCTAGACAAAATGAAAACAAATAAATTACCATCCAAAATACTTTTAAGCACCGAATCAGCTCATTGTCAAACTTAGGTAGTTTTATGGCCTCGCATAGTTTATCTCAACAATGTATTAAAACTTACACTCCATTAATAATCTAATAGAAACTTAATCTTTTATACAGTGATGTTAATGTTGCATATAGGACAAAATTATTTTAATTAAATATAATTATAAAATACATTATAATGTATACAATTTAAATGGATAATATATATTATGCTCACGAACTTACCGTTTGAAATTTTTTTATAAAATACTTTTTATCTGTAATATTGAAGATATTTTGGAAAATATTCAGATCCGAGAAGTAACTTAAATACAACTTATGTTCAGAGAATGCCTCATCCAAAGTCAGAAACTAAAAACTAGTTTTACGTGTAACATGAACATAAAATACCGGGGATACAATCAAAGTTAAATATTGACGTTTTTACACTACATAATGGAAAACTAAATCGGTGATGTACTATTTTATATTTTTTTTTATAAAATTATATTCAATTAAGTAATTAACTATCAAACTAGAACGATTTTTATGTTTTTTTTTTAGAAATTTTTAATTTAAACAAATTATTAAAAAATAAAATAAAAACACAAAGGTATAGATTAGTTTATCTTGATGTAGTAAGAAATTTGGTGTTTTATGTTCGCGGAATAAATATTATAACACACAACAATTAAAAAAGGTATAATCATGGACCTATTTGAAAATTATAAAGAAATATTTATAAATTCTTGGACTCTAATTTTTCTAGTTATTACATAATGTTTAATAGAAAACAGTAGAAAACATTATACAAATACTGATTACTTTAAAAAGGTAGTCGTTATATACACCCACAGATTTTCCACTGCGTCATACAATATTTACAAGGAGAAAATGATACAAATTAATGTATATTAGGTACATAAACCCGATAATTATATTTAAAATGTCTAAAAGCATAAAGTTTCGAGCAGATTAATTTCAAGATTACGCGAAACTTTCAACTTAAAACTATGTTTAAAATGGTCAAGTACATTATTAATAGGGTGAATAATTTCGCTTGAAAGTTTGAAAGAGCCGTATCAAATCTAATATGGTGGGCCTTCATTTCTAATGATACTTTGTTCACCTTATTTAATAATTGAGTTTATAGGACACGGGCTTCATATTGACGGAAAGATTTCTTTCAACTAACGACTAATATTATAATATTATAGTTCTTTAAATGGCTCTATATTATAGACATTTAGACCGAATGTATGTTGTGCAAAAATTGATCGGATTCCATTGTACTATATCTATAAACAGTAACTCTCATAATTATGCATAGTGTAATGTATTTAAATATAGTCAAAAACTAAATAATACTGTTCGAAAAGTGAAAAACTTAGTAAATAGCATCGGCAGTTTGTTTAATACCTAACGTTATTTAGCTATTATTCCGTTTGATAAGTATATCGGTACATTTAATACAGTAGGTATATAGATTTAGAGATACAATACATTTATTAATAAACCTATAAATGTGTAATAAATACGTTTATAAACGGTTTAGATACACGAATATTATTTCATCAGATGGATCATGCGGATGGGTGAAGTGTTAGAGCTGCATTATTATATATAATTCGAAAATAATTATAAACTATTGTAGTAGTTAATTTACGAATCTAGAGGAGCTCGACTTACAATAACGTTCTTAAATATTAAGTACTCATTATTATTGTGTGAATATAGTCCCAAATGGTTCATATTTTTAATTGTAAGGTAAAAATAATTAATGTTCCATCCCTTTATTTTAAAAAATGAAATTTTAAAACTGACAATATTCTAATGGTAAGATGTTGCCATGTATAATAAATCCAATACATCACTAATAGCTTTTTTTTACCAAAACAACTTTTTAAATTATTTGATAAATTATTTTTCGTGAGTTTGTACTTAAATTTTAACGTTGAAAATGTTCATTTTGAACTCGTTATATTTAAGTTGATGTATAGGTAAATGTAATAATTAAATATAATGTTTAAAAATGCTTTAAATTTTTGGGTAACTTTATAAAAAAAAGGCAATAGTTACATAGTTACATAGTTATAGCAGGCAATGTAAAATTGTATTGGTTCTGTCTGTATTGTATATAACATTTAAATGTAAAAATTGTTAAAAATTAGCGGGAAACAAATAGCTGATAAATTATTCGTTATAATCTAGAAATACGATCGATCCAATTTCCACATTAAAATGTAATACAAAAACAATAAATTAATAACTCGTTATAATAATAAACATATTTTTAAAATTTAAACTACAAAATTAAATTTTAACATTTAAATTAAACCGTTGAACTAGTTATAATCCGTCCAGTTCATCAGCGCCTTTGGCGACCGTTACATTTTTAAATTTGTAGGGGTTATGAAAATTGCAGAAGCATATATGTGTTACCTATATTTTTTTTTTCTTTTTGAGCTTATCTCTATGGAATACTCACGGTAAAATACTGATTACCCAATAATATCAACGATAATATAAAAGTTGCACATTGTGTCTATCACACATTATTAAATTAATATTTTTGAACCCCCGATCTGGTCAAACGTGTGACGTTACCGAGGGCGCAGATGAACTAGACAAGTTATACCTACTATATTTTATTATACATTATTTATATTGTATACCTTTATTATATTTAACGTTAAATATATTTCAAACTGTTAGACTTTTCTGATATTTTTTTAGAATTTTGATTTAATTTCAATTAATAGTTATGTGTATGTGTGATGTTGTGTAAAACCTATTATACTCAGGGAAGGGCTGAGCGTAGCGATGTTCGAGTTCTTATAAATATCCGATAATAGTATGTTTGATAGATTTTCGGATAACTTAGGTATTTTGTCGACTTATTCGTTGGATACACTTTAAGGGTGAACAATTAACTTCTAGAATGCGAACGCCAGTTTCTGCCGTAGGCGGAATATTTTTAATATTAATTCATTGACAATATTATTTCCGATAAAATACATAAACTGAGGTATACGAATTGCACTCAAATGTAATTCTACTATAACCCATTCAGTTCATCCGCGTTCTTGGCGACCGTCACATTTTTTAAACTTATAGGGGTTATTAAAATTGCGGAAGCACAGATATGTTGCCTACATACCTTTTTTTGAAGTTATCTCCATGGAATACTTGCGGCAAAATACTGATTACCCAATAATATCAATGATAATATCAAATTTGAGCATTATAGATGTCACACATTGTTCAATTGATTTTTTTGAACCCCTGATCTGTTCAAACTTCACCGAGGACGCAGATAAACTGGACGGTTATAATTCCCAATATTGCTTAAATTGTTGATTCAGCTCAGCGATCCAGAAATAATCGCATCAATTCATTGAAATTGACATCTCTTTTTTTTTCTTTTTTTTTAAATTTTTTATTGCTATTTATTTCATTATCATATCTATGTTTTAATATCATAATTATTCTTTATGAACTAATCATTGTTAATTATTATGCCAACAATGACATAATACAGAGGCGGGATAGAAAGTATGGTTTTAAATAAAGCACATCGGCATCGGCCTAAGAACAATGGCGAGCATTCGATTGGGAGGGGAGATGTATAGCGGGTGGTCTGCAATTGTTATGCAAATATTTGTGGCGATTAAATCAACCACCGTGTCGGCCGACAACCCATCCCGAGGATACTGTGCAAAAGAGAGGGTTTGAATCTACTTTTATATCGCTCCAAGCTTAGGTAACCCGGTTGAATTATTATCGTTGAATTATACACCCATTTCCTCGCCGATTATAATACAGTGTGTATACAGGGTGGTTGCATGACATACAAATATATTACATTTATATATATATATATATATATAGTTTATTTCCAATTCAATACCGTAACCTACACAATACTATATATATTTTATGGTAATGGTGGTCATCTCTGCGTATAGTATTTAACCGTGACAACGATTGGGATTCGAAAATAAAACCAAAATATGTTATTATTTGCCACGCAACCCATGCACGTAGAAATGGTATAGAAAATAATATTCTATTTTGATATTAAAACATCACGACTCCAGCTATAATATGGTGCATTTAATTATTCCAAAAATACATCCGAACAGAGCTGTAATCGGGTGTATGCCCGTTATACATTAGTAGGACACAGGCTATTCACATATTTTGACCTTAAAAACCCTTACTGAAACAATAAAAAAGTATTTTATTCGTTTGTACAAATTGCAGAATGGCTTATTACAAATATTTGTATATGTATGCTGAAAATATTAATAGTGTGTATATATCATACATATTGTACTTATTCAAAAAATAGAAATAAAAGAATTTTACAAAAATTTACATACCTAAATATACCCATCTCTGAAACGAATCAACCAATAATTATGGATGAATATACAGCCTGAAGTGAAATTTCTACCGTGTGGGAGCCCACGTGTTTACAAATTAAAATTGAATAATTTTATACAAATGTGTCAAATGCAAAAATAAAATTATTTTTGATACATAAGACATTATAAAATTGATAAAATCATTAAACTTAAATAAAATTTTAATCATAAAATTATTATGATTATTAGATGTATTTTTGTTTTATAAGCAATAGTTTTATGTACTCGTAGATAATAATTTATTGTAATGTTTATAACTTAATATCATTATTTTGTTCTTTCAGTAGCCAATTTTATTTTTTTCAATCTTAAAAAAAAAAAAAAACAATATTTAATGTTTAATTGAAGCATATTGTATAGTTTTGCACCTATACTCGTATAATAGGTACGATGATATTAATAAGTCTATATAATTGAATAAATAGTAAATGGTAAGTACTATGTACTTCACGAAACATATTATCGTGATTATACTTTAAAAAAATAACAAAAAATAGAGTTTTCTTTATAGGTGTTTACATCATTACCTAGATTTTACATAAACATGAACGATATTTGGACAAATAAAAAAAAAAACATTTTGAAATTGATAAACTATAGAAATAATAACAAGTTCATTTGAACGTTTGTATAAACCCGTCGGTCGTTATTTGCACTTGGACGTGTATTTGGTAAAGATATACTGTTGTGAATAATTGTACATTAGCCCATATGAAATAACGGTAACAAGTTCAAGTAAACTATCCTCATTTAAATAACAATTGTCACCTTAACCTGTACAAAATTGAATTACTGAAATATGTTATTGCATTTGTGTGATTATGCCCGCAATCATTATAATATTTAACCAGAAAAAAGTTTCTGAAAACTTTTCTTCGATCGTTTACTTTTTTTTATTTATTTGTTTGAATTTTTGTATTACAACACTCGAGTATAGTAAGCAGCGTTGGTGTTTTCGATTAGTTAGAGCGAGAAATGCCGCCGCTCTTGTATGTTTATTTCTTGTCAGTCTTTTATCGAAAGATTTTCAAAGAAAGCGATTTTGAGTTTAAAATTAATGACATATTTACGCCAAGATTGCTTTTAAGGCGTACAAACAATATTAACATTTTAATGAGCATGAAATTTCAAACAGATATTTTTTAAACGAAAAAAAATGCATTTTAACGTCAGGTTTAGGACCAATATCGTATTTTATAACATTATTATGGGGATTCTACTAGCTAGTAAAGGTCAACAGCAATTATTGTGAAAAAAAATATAAAAGTTTGAACAATGAGGGGAATTAACACATTCGTTTAAACAATGGCTATATACAGGTATTTTTTTATTGAATATTTTGATACAAAAAAATATGAGTATTAAACAATTGAAAAATCATACAATTTACAACTTACAACGTCAAATTGTCCGTTGTTATATGTGGTATGTGGCTAAAATACTATACAGTTAAATATCCATACTTTACGATCAAACTAGGTTTTTTTGTTCAGTTTGATCGAAATCGTATATTTAATAAAATGATAGTATTAAATAAAAATAAAATCGTTGACACTAGCTGTGCGTGTAGTTTATTTTAATGTGTAAAATGTTAAATGTATAAATTAAAAAAATCAATTTCAACGAAGAATTCTTTCATCTTCAATATTATATTTACATATTGTGTGTACGGGTACAGAGAAAAGAGCAAGGATGTATTTAAATAGATACCATTTAATAGTATGTAGGATCCAATGTATTTGAACCTTATTATTGTTTATATTTAATTTAGTTATAATTTATAATAAGTATAGAGTTCAAAAATAGATGACTTATGTATATTTTGAATATCTTATAAGGTGATTTCCTAGTTAAACATGTTTTTTATTTACATACTAAGTGGAAAATTAAATTATATTTAATTTTATTTAAAACTTTTTCACGTCACAGATTTTTTTCGGTTGTTGGCGTTTTTAGGTTATTTGTCGTAATTTAAAATCATTTTTACACATTTTTTAAGATTATAAAAACCTACGATTTTACTTTTCATCCATGATATATTTTTTGACTTTTATAATCTATATATTAAATTTAACATATCAAAAATAAAATAAAGTTATATGTGTATTATTACATATTATAATGATTTTTCAACATATTAAATTTTGAGTTTTCATTATTCAATAATTATCAGAACATGCTTTATTGGCTTATCGAAAAATTTCATATGCTTTACGCCTTTACGAATATTTGTAATTTTTTAAGTAATTTTTTTAGGATTTTTATGGCATAATCTTCGGAGCCTTACTCATATAACATAAAATTATTTTTTCTATTTCATTTAATAACGTTTAAACATTTATGATAAATTTGATATTTCTTATTGAAAAATTGATATATATATATATATATAATATAAATATCATGGGTAGAGTTACAAATAACAGGGCTCAATGCAAATTAATTTTTCGGAGCCCTAATTTTTCCACCATAAATTTGTGTTTTGATTGACAAGAAGAATTACGATTAAACGTTTAGTTTTAAACATTTAAAAGTTTAAAATGCCGAGTGGCTTAACGCATTATCTAGATTAATTTATAATATTATAGATTTAATATAGAATCAATGGATAATAATATTATGAGACGAGTGGGAAATCGCAAGCAATTCGTATGTAATCGTATGCTTTCACACTGTTAGTTTTTTCATGGTGTAAAATTATGTATGTACTAAATGACGACAATTCACCTCTGGATTTTGAATCTCATAGTACCTATTTGCATAATGAACATATATAATTTATTAATGTTTTATGAAGGAATACGCTATTTTAATATTGTAACTAAATGGTAAACAATAATTGTTCGTGTTAATATTAACCTGTAATATGTGTGTATTAGTGTTCGGTCCGTGTTATTTCAATATCGATAAAAAAAAAGCAATAAAGAGTTCAGAGTAGTAGAGTCGTGACACTACGTAATCTAATTTTAAATTTCATTGTTCAACTTAAAATATTAGATAACAACATAAATACAGCGGTTACCTACCTATATAATTAATTAGGATAAATATGGAAAATTACGATAATTATGATATAAAATAATAATTTTGGTTTGGTAGATTACCTATATAGTATATTATATGGACCGTTTAAGTTTTTAAATTACAAATATTATAATATGTACAAAGTAATTTAAGTAATTTTTTATCGTGAATTAGATACCTACATATGGACAATTCAAATACCTAAAAATGTAAAATATATTTGATGCTGGCCGATAATAATATATAAGTCTATTGCAATCACTTTAAAAATATTTTAAAGTTACAAGTACACATTCGGATATAGTTTACACGGATAGCTTTGTATAATATTTATCACAATCGATACTACCTACGTGTTTTGGCTACTGTTATTTGAATTTTATAGTAAATGATGAAATAGTAGAACGGTGACAGTATGAAAACCATAGTACATACTCCATACGCAGACAATTAAATTACATACGCAATTAATTACACCACATTAGAAAATCCTAGGAGCTAACATGCGAGAAACTTTATCAGTGAAAACTTTTATCTTTAAAATGTTTTATTGTGGTAATAAAAAGACAATAATGACAGTTTCCATGTGTACAATCAGAAGAAAAATTATAAGACATCATTAGGCTAATAAAGTAATAACTAAAAATGGTCGCCATAATAATGTGTTTAACCGTAATTAAACGTGTTAATATTTCCGCCTAAATTGCCATATAATTCAGTCATATTATATCCTATCTGTGCTTTTAATAAAATTCCGATTATTTAAATAAGTTTAACGAGTGTCCGTTCTACTGACGCTAATTTTTGCGTCGTGTATAATTTTAACCTATTAATAATTGATAGTACACGTTTAGCACTATTATCACTCAACAACTCGTTTCATTATGATTCTGGCGATGTTATAAAATAAAAAAATAATGAACTGCCGAACAAAATAGCAATGGTAATAAAGCGTTAATAAAAAACAGTGATTTAAAAACAACCACTGTTACTGATGCAGCCAGAGTTATAAGTCGTAATTATGGCTTTATCAATGAGTCAAACAAAGAACTCAGTAGTACGTGTTCATCAATATATTTTGTTAATTTATATAAAATATAAATATATTAATATAAAAAAAAAAAATAACGAGAAACAGGATATTATAGAACTTAATATGCAAGTAAATAAAAAAAAAAAAAAACGTAAAATTAAAAGTCCAATTTATTGAATGCATTAGTTAGCATTTTACTTAGTAAGTACAGTGATAGCATTTTATTTTTACAACATTATTTTCTATATTCCCACATGAGTTTAAAATGATTACTGGCTTCATCTACTCATATATTTGGTTACAACGTGTGCATTTAGAAAGTTATTGTCCGTCATAGGATATTCCCGACCGGTCGGCGCGCCGACTGAATCGAGGGTGAATCATAATTGGTCTGTGGGTTTCAACAGACCATTTCAGGAAGATATTTGTGCTCTTAGGATATCTAAATACTCATCAATGAATTTACATATCAATAGACCATTTCCTAGTTTTAGAGAAATCCCCATTTTCCTAATATTTTAATTACACTAAATTAAAACATGTGCAAATTCAGATACAAAATGTAGGTATTCCATCCTAAATTCATGAATATTTTAAATATTTATTGATTTTCCATTCTTAAAACTAAAAAAACACCATAGACAATAAATCAAATTAACAGTATTGTTTTTTTTTTTTAATCTGACCCTTATAGAAATAAAAACATAGAGCATACAAATATTTTATAACATTATTAAAAATCATAAATTTGTTAATTTAAATATTTATAAAAGTATTTGAGATTATATTTACTACAAAATTAGAATTAAAATTGTGATTAATGATTTAAAATATACATAATGGTCACAGTAAACTTTAATGGGCCGAAGATTACATATTTTGACAATCAAAAAGAAGGAAAATATTAAATTTCTATAAATAGGTAATAGTTACCCATAGATGGTTAATTTTTTTTGGAAATTCAATTCAACCATCACATTATCTATTAATTACAAATATTTAGATACAAAATTCAATAATATTAAGCTTTTCGGTAGTTTTCCTTTACACTTGAAAATACACATAGTATAGAAAAAAAATTCACTAATGATCATATAGAATACTTGTAAAAAATATACTATTTGAAAAGCCTTTACACAGAACCACCTTAGCAACTCATTTTAGTTTAAACAAATATATGTAGTCATAATATTATTGACGATATATTTCTGGCTTCGTTTAAAATCTCAAATTCGTATTTTATTTTCTAAAATGTGTAACAAGATTTTTATTTGAGAAGGAGGTATGTCTCTTATTCAACCCGTTCGATTAGAGTGAGTATACTAAATTAAACTGAATAGACTCCTATAACAATAACGGATCGATTATATTGTCAGCTGTTGAAGATAATCGTGAGAACGTAGCCTTAGGTGATACCTACTTTATAATATATATTACTATCCGATGGGATCTTAAATACCTCTGTGTTACTGAAGTGAGACTGGTTAGTAGTTAGTGAACTGTAGTAGATTGTAAGATTATACTATTTTAATATAATAATAGATGTAATAATATTACCAACGCAATGTGTATCTACATTATTTTTTGAATATATTTAGTTTAAAATAAAATTATTCCTTTTATTAAAAATTTTCGTTCACTTTGTCAATATTACATCAAAATTAACATATTTTATTATGTAAATTTCACAAATGTATTACAAGATACAGTTTTTTTATTTTTATTCTAAATATTGTTTTTTTACTTATAAACTAGTCTATGTTTATCCAAAAAAAAAAAATTTTAATTGTAACTAATATCTAAACTGAATATATTTTTTTATGTACCTACTACTGTATTTGAAATACAATTGATCGGGTAGAGTGGAATTTGGGTATGGTAGATTTAATAAGGGAAGAGGAAGTGTGGAGTGCTGTGAGAAAAATGAAAAATAAGAAAGCGGTGGGACCGGATGGAGTACCAGTAGAAGTATG
>JAIPRL010006178.1:0-28568 GCA_025469235.1 Pemphigus obesinymphae | reverse complement strand
ATGATTTATCATTGCTTTCAAATTCAATACATCCACCAAAAGTACCCTGCCCAGTAGCGAAGTGCATCCACCAATACTGACACCCGACGAGCGAAGTGCTTCTACAACCTACTGACCGGCTTTTTTACTTATTGGTTTTCGAATATGCATTAAACGATTAAAAAACAATTATGCATAATAATAACTATAAATAGAAATATAGGTACTTCTCGTAAAAAAAATAATACATACATAATTAATAATAAAAAATTTAGGTCTAATGATTTCTCCTTAAGATACTCAGGAACTTTCAAATTATAACCAAATATTAATCAATATAATTCAGAATTCCTTTGAAATTAAATCATATAGTTTTTTTTTTTTATCAAATAATCAAATATATTATTTTGGTTTTATCAAATATGTTTAATAAAAATCACGGAATAAGATAATATCCCAAGCTGGTTTCACACGACTGGTGTATTTGGCACACATGCACCAGTCGTGTTACTTTAAACATACTTATTTTACTTTAAAATACATATATGCATACTAAGATAATAATAATATTATATACCTACCTATTATTATATACATATGTATAATATATATTTTTTATTTATGTTACATTTTTATGAATTTCTGTTATTTAATGTTAAAAAAGACTTATATTAAAGAAAATATAATTTATGTTCCTATTTAAATACTTTATAATTGTTTTATTTTAAAATAGCTCTTTATTAAATAACGTAAAATTGGGTTTCATACATATATATATACCAATAAATATAGGTATACAGTGTGATTTTTTAAGCTTGCCACACTTTTAACCATGTATAATACGTAAATTTGAATTTTTTCTTGTATAATTTAAAGTACTAACATTTTTATGAAATAATTAATTTATATACTATTTTTATCTTTAAAATTTTTTAGTTTATTAGTTTTCTTAAATGGCAACCACTCCTTACTCGTATAACTTTATTATTATAAAAAAAATTATTCTCTTTCAAAATATTAAATTTTTATAAAAAATTATTTATTTCATGAAAATATAGTATTATTAGTGATTTAAATGTTACATGAAATAAATTTCCAATTTATTTATTATTCATGGTTAAAATTCGGGTGAGCATGCTTAAAAAAAGTCACTCTGTATATACATATCACATATACATTATACATCTAATGATATATGGGAAGCTTAAAACAATATGGGGACATAAATCTTCCCTGGAATTTTTTTCCACTTTAATAAATGATATCATGTTAGCAATATGCCAGCCTGCACTCTACGTATATTTCCTAACCCTTCCCCCAATTGGATATTGGGATTTTTTTTCCTTCAATATTTATTACGCAATTTGTATAAATTTATATACCCAATCCTGGAATTTTTACGACATCTGAAACTTGAGAAAAGTTGATTTTAGTGTGGGGGCTGAAGAAACGTTTCTCAAGCCCCCCACCTCACAATAAATTCAAATTTTCTCATGTTTTGGATGTCGTAAAAATTCCTGGATTGGGTATACAAATTGATTACTAAATATTGAAGGAAAAAAGTTTATAATATCCAATTGGTGGAGGGGGGCTGAGGAAATGTACGTCTGCACTCTATATTGTAGTGTCGTAATTTAATCGTTTTTATATTACATAATTATACACAAAGAATGCGTTGATTTTACCTGGCCCCAATCCCGGTAGACAAAAAGGCACACTTTTTTGACAAGTTACCAGACCTAATAATCTAAGACCGTGGATAGAAATTATCGCCATTAATCGTGCAACATATATACTTGTCGCCATCTTAGGTTCAATTATGAATTGGCGAAGAGTTTATTCGATGAAACATTTGATGACAAGTCTTTGTCATTAACTAAATTTAACTCGTGAAATGTCTGAGTGCCAGTTGGTGTCATACCTATATTGAAATATTCAAAAAACTTATCTTTAGTAGACTGGGATACTCTTAGATAGCTAAACATTAACCGTATGACTGTACTTAAAATTCAAGTTACATTAAATATATTATTATTATTATTATTATTATTATTATTATTATTATTATTATTATTATTATTATTATTATTATCAGTATACATTTTAAATGAATAAATATATTATCGATTATTCTTGTTGAAACATGAAGTAAAATCAAAAATGTGTACAATACTCAAAACATAAATTATGCCTCTTTACATACTTTTATATATTATAAATATTATATAGTTATCAAACAATAACTATAACATAAAATAAGTCAAAACACCAAGATCAGGTTTAAAAAAAGTAAACTGACAATTAACACGAAGAACAATAGAGTAGAGACAGTAGAAACCAAATTCCCAACTTAGTTGTACTGCGAGTATACATTTATAACCATATTTTATTGTCACTTTGGTTATTACCGTTTCAAATTTTAGTACCTACACTAAATTAAAATATAACGAATTGATATAATACAACGTTAAATTTATTAGACATATTATTAACAAAATTCTACTCATAAGTTTCTAAATTCAATTTACCTGATTTTAATTGTGCTGTTTATAAACAATTGTTTGAGTTATTATACAATTTATGAATTATATCACATATAAAAAATTAGTAGTATTATAAAGGTAAAACTTAATAATATATTATCTAACATACAATTCAACTAACCATTTATGAAATAATAACAGATTGGAAAGAAAAAATCAAATTAAAGTTGGTGCATTATTATGACGTTTTTTTATTACTTATTTGCCACCATTCTAAGTTGTGTTTTTTAGAATAGTGAGAAAGCTATTGATTTTAAAATAATATTAATTTTTTTATTTATTTATTTTTATTTTTATGTGTTGAAATTTTCGACCAGAAAGAGTCGAGGAGCTTTGGCGTTAGTATGATATCGATAGGAAATGAGACATAGATAGTACTCCGTACATAGCATTATTCGATTTCTAGTAGCTTTCTTAAGGTAAAAAAAAAACTTTCTTCTATACAGTGTATATAGTCATACACCGTATATACTATATATATACTGTAATACTCAAAAATACTTTATATACAAATATTTTCAATGTATGTATAATAAATATATTATACACGACTTAATATTAGACAATATACTAAATCCTAATAAGCTACCAATATCAAATTGAAATATACCGAAAATGTATAATTCAAATATCCCGTGTATATACGCGATGTTCTTAGCTGATTATATGTATTATAACTATAATATTCGATTTTAATATGCCACGAATACAATACGGCGCAGTAATTATCAGCTGATTAATAAACAGATTAACAATCCCCTTCTAGTAGGTGCATTGAATAGTGGGGACAATAGGCCAGCAGTTAATAAAATTCGTTGCGACTTGGCTTGCGCAAGCTAGTCTACTGTCGGTATTCTAACTGCATGGTATCATGTAGCAAGAATATAGCTCATTTTGCTATTATTTTGCCTATTGAACGTATACGTACTGGTAAGACTCTACGATAAAACCTTACGGATATCGAGGTTAGGTTATTTGTAACTAAGGAAAACTACCATCAATACGGAATATAGAGAATTATGGTGTTATTTCAGTACAGTCTAGGACAGTTCGGCGTATACCATTTTGGCGTGAAGTCATTTGGGCGTGAAACATATTTTTGCGTTATTACTAATATTTTACTGTTTTAGTTAGTACTAATTTTTTAATTTTCCTAATAGTTTGTTAGTAAATAAAAGATAAAATAAAACTACTTGAAATGCAACACATAATAATTTCAATTTCTGTGAGTCCGACCCATTTTGAGTAGAGGTACCTACTATATTTATGTACTATATTGGAATTATTAATGGTCACTTATTGTTAAACACAAAAAATAAATATAGATATTACTTAAATATATTAAATACTTAAATACTTAAATAAATATTACATAAAAATGTAATGTTGATAAATTATAAATATACTAAGTTACTAAAATAGTATTAAAATTAATTTTACTTGATTTTTATTTTTTTCAATTGTCATTATTAATTGTATTACCTATTATTTTATTTTCATCTAAAATAAATAAATAGTTTTTTTGGAAGAAAATGGACAATGGAGAAATTACAAAACAGTTTTCACGCTTAAATGGTTTCTACGCTGAAATGGCCTATAAACTGAAACAGAAACGCAGAAACGTCCGATTCCGATTTCAGTAGGTTCATCTGTAAGGTTAATTTGAGGAGGTCCATCAACCATAACATAGTCTGTTAAATTCATTATTAACTGTACATAGTTAATTATGCATTTTAGCAAATAGAAAATAGAATGTCTGTAAGGGATGAATGCATTTCGCTCGCTGGGCAGGACACTGGAGATATCCATCTCAGATATTGAATTTGAAAAAAACAAATTTCTTTCGATAAAAAGATTCTGAGAGAAGATTCGGTGTATATAACATGAATATTACTGTCGGTAAAAATTAAAATTAAAACTCATTAACGAAAAACATTAAAACAGAAAATAGCTACAAATAGTTCAAAGATGGGGGGAGGGGGAAATGTCAAAAAAATGGTTACAATAATATTGTATTTAAATTAATTTTATGTAATAATTTTAAGACTTTATAACCATTATTTACAGAATTACAATCAAAAAATCATATTCGATTTTAACAAAATCATTTTTCCATAATTTTTGGATATTTCTTCTTACGCGTTTATTGAAAAAAAATCTAAAAATCAAAAAATGAACTATCTAAAGTACCAACTAGATTAAATTTTTTAACGGAAAAATTGTGTTACATATAATGATTTGTGCACACTTTCTTATAGATATTTTTGGGTACAGACATAAAAAAAAACCACATTATTGTGAATCTAAAATTAGAATTGTTGGTTTAAAATATTAAACGAAATTAAAATGTAATCTATTCTATTTTTATTGTAGTACAATTATTTTACAATACAATAGGTGTAATATAATTTTAAATAAATATGGTTTGGCCAATCGCTTATTATTTACAGGGGTTACATTCAATTTTGTATTCCATTCGAGTAAAATTAATCAAAAACTGATTAATTATTATAATTTATATTTAAAATAAATTTAAAAACGAGCTTTAATGTTAAGAAAATGTTTCTATAGTTTGTACTTTGAAAAAAAAACTTTTTCGATTTTCGTAAAAAAATAAAATTAACTTACACCGAAGCTCTGAACAAAATTGTAAATATCGAACTAAATGATTTGTAAAAGTAAAATAACAATAATAAACTATACTTTTCGATCACCGAAGGGACGATGAAACAACTACCTCCATTTATATTCTACCCGATGTGTGAAGTGATTTCACGGCTTATTTTAGTTGTAATATTGATTTATAGTATAATTTTATAATTGGAATTGTGAGGGGGAAGGGGTGTAAAATTGTCCCATTTTGTATTTTTCTAAATATAGTTGTTCTAGTAAAATGAATAACATCTATCTTCCTGTAACCAAATTAACAAACTTGTAACTATGGATATACGGATGGACAGATGAGCAAGTATTAAGGGGTCTTTAAATTTATATTTAGAAACATAATAGGTAAAGTATTAATTTTACCATTAGTTTTCTTAAACATAAAGTGAACTATTGAAAATGACAGTAACTTGATATAAATTTCGAAAATTATATTACACTAAGATTCGCTCAGAATTATTTTTTACCTGTAGAACTAGTATCTTATCCGATGAGCGAAGTGCTTCCACCCCTTACTTACTGGCTTTTTAATATTAATAATATACAAATATATATATGTATACTATTAACAATTGTATAGTTATATATACCAAACTCATGGAAAATTGTTTATCTTTTTCATAAAATATTTTATAATATTTTTTTTTTATAATGTCAACCTCTGAAGAGGACCATCTAAAACAATAAAATTGTCTAAAAAAGTTCTTTACTCCAAAACGACTACTCAGCTTCTACCCAAAGACGTGTTCCTACAAAAATATAAAATTCATGATAGTATACCCAATATATTTCCTAATCCGTGTACAATTTAAAATTAAAGCGTAAATATACTTAATATTTGTTTTAATTAAAATATTGTTGTTATAATATATTATGATTACGTCGACCACGATAACGTAATCGATTTTAGAATTATCGATTTAACAAACGCCACTAGGTGATAAAAATATATATACTAGGGTACAATTAGACTATAACTTGTCTTGCACCTTTTTGATCCGGGTGTATCGCACCATAATATTAAGATTATATATAATATTAATCAATTAGAATAGAAGCAAGAGTACCATATTTATTTTGAACGACACATAGTCACATAGACATATTCTTTAATGATTTCTCGGTGGATCTGTTATTTTAGGAACTACAATTTATTATATAATGATGTCCATCTTTTAAATGATATGATTAACACTATAAATTCCTTCGATAAATTACATTATTTGGTGATAAATCATGGTAACGAGATCATGGTGACATGTGATAATAATGTTTAAACTTAACGATGTTGTAAAATATCAAAAAATATATTTAAGTAACCTATGAACCTTGTTGTAAACCTAATCTATTTAATTTCAAACAATTTGACTATATATTTATGAGAGTAATGTATATAATTTTATTGTGTTGAATATTAAAAATGTTTTTCAATATATTATGTACCTATACGTTATGACAAATTAATTAACTTATTATAACAATTAATTTTTGATATTGTTACAACAATTTTTTATAACTATTAACTCAAGTTATTATTATCTGGTGCTCAACTGGGTATGGATTTGGCTAGCTTGGTTCAATTCTTACACCGTGTAATGCTTCATTTAATGAATGTTATATTGGAATAAGTACGTTTTTATCACTTACGATTTGTAATAATTATCTCCATGTTGCATACTCAGTAGCGGCTCATGTTAAGAAACACAGGCCCACGTGTATAAATTTCAGTAAATTAGTGTGTTTTATATATAAAATTATTATTTATTTATCGCTATTTTAGTAATATTATCATGCCCGTGAATATTATTATTGTACATAATATTATCACGCATTGCACCACTGTATTATTGGTTGCTGTTCAGTTGGTATCCTTTTTCTATGGACGACTCGGAGGCCGCTGCTCTGTCGATGCATACGCTGTCCGTTGTGATCACTTGAATAATGAATGTTTGCTGTGCCATTTGTACACGTGCAGTTTTATTTTATTCTCTCTCCGGTGAAAAATACGCTGTATATATTACATAGCATTGCACAAAAAATTAGAATACCACCAACTATGTCTAACTATTCCGTGGTAGTATTTCATAACGACGTTTGTTGTTTGGTGAAGTTATTATCTACCCATTTTTAGATATTCTCAGGATATCACTATCTAGATTCTAGGTTATATAGACATAAGGTAAATTAAATTGTGTATTATATGAATGTAAGTATGTTCTTAATAAAATTAATGATATAATGTTCATTATTACAGTACACATTATATCGACATTTTAGAGAAAATAACATAATATGATATTGTTAATATATTTGTTATTAATCCGTAGTATTTTTGGATTGTGCACCATCAAATATTTCATCAATAGCTACTACTATACATACTATTTCTGATCAACTAATTTTCGGAAATTTTAATGGTCGGCATCATTGTTAACTAATCATCCGTATACATTTATCGGCATAATGTCCGTTAAATCAAATAATGCTATACCCAAATCTAATTTTAAAATGATGTTCACTCGTTTTGGTGTTTGTACTAAGTACTTTGTCTCAAATGACGATATTATGACATCTTTGAACGAATTAAAATATGAGATTATAAATTCTAATAAAATTATTTTTGATCTACAAAATAAACAATTTAAGAACCTTAAATGTGAATTGAAACGAGTTATTAGTCAGATCTCAGACCTTACGGATGAAAATGTTATACTTCTTGAAGAAGTTGAAGTGTTAAAAGGGAAAGTAGCCGGATTAGAATCTTCAACTTCTCCAATACAGACTCACTCTGTTATTTCTGAGGGGTTACAAATATTATTCGAAAGTGAGAGATGTTTAAACAATATGGTATATACGTATTCAGTTCGCCATCTATTCCGGATAAAATATAACATAATAAAATGGTTATTGGTAGTATTATCGTCTCTCTTATAGATGCTGTTTGTTTTAACTTTAAAGTAGTTCATCTTGGTAATGCACGTCATGATACTATCCATCCGTTAAAATGTATTTGGGAAAATGAAGAAATAGCACTGCATTGGTTTTCAAAATATGGGATGATAAAGCGCTTAGGTAATACCTTTTCTGATGGCTTTCGAATGTCTCGGGGTAAAAATACTCTTCAACGGAAACTATTACGTTCGTGCCATGGGGAACTTGAAGCTAGTAAGAAATATCTTCATATTATCTTCAAAAATGGGCTGCCCAAAGTTGGAAGTAACTGTTCAAAAAACGAAAATTTGAGCAGAGATCAAACAATGAATCGTATTCATTAGGAGCGTCATTATATTTTCTTGTAACTGGCTTCTATCAAAACTATCATGGTATAGAACTAAACTCTCTAACTTTTTTTTTAATGTTCCATTTTCAATTATTTATTTATTATTCTAAGCGAAAATTTGTTATCTGATATATTTTTTTAATTGTGAACATGGTTTTTGTAATTATGTTATTTATATATGTAATAAATGTAGTTAAACTAGTAGTTGTCTTAGAGGAGGTGGTGTCTTCATAAGCATTCGTAGGGATATTCCTTCATTTTTATTTTTACTTTCGAATCTAATGTGGAACAAGTTTTTGATCAGCTTCTCTATTAGCGTTTCTTGTTTTGTAATTTGTTGTATCTATATTCTCCAAAAATCTTCTCCTTCTCTATATGAGTTTCATGTACTATCTCTTGAGACTGTTATAAATCGATATCCTAAGTATATATATTTATTCTGTGGTGACTATAATTTGTCTGAGATATCCTGGTATAACGACGAAAATGGTTTATTATATTATTTTCCCTCAGCACCTTATGCATCTTGTATTCCTGAGATATTAGTCGCAAACAACTTTCTTCCAATTAATAGTGTTAAAAATAGTCAAGCTTTATTATTAGACCTTATTTTCTCCAGCATAAAGCATTTAGTTGTTGAAGAGTCCTGTAAGCTAGTGGTGCCTACTAATTCTTCCCATCCTGCTTTGTGTATTTCATTGCCTAATTATAATTGGTACGCATCTTCTTGTAATTGTGATCAATTATATTTTAATTTTGTAAATATTTTGTTCACTCTTGCACTTTACTCAGCTGAGAATATATTCTTCGATGCATTGCATTAGTCTGTATTTGTTTTTTTACCTAAGCATTCAAAATTTGTCATCTAATATTTATGATTATAGAGAATTCTTGCTTCTTCATGCTTGGTTTAAATATAAGGCTAGAAAATGCTTATGTATTAAGGCTTTACGTGCTGAGATATCATTAAAAAATAATTTAAGTGACTACTGTATAATCAATAATAATCGCTCCAATAATGATACTCTGAAGAATTTATAATTTAACGGATCAGTGTCATCGGATAAACAGGGAGCTGTTGACTTATTGTCTGCTTATTTCTTCTCTGTATATTCATTAGACTTAACTGAACATATTCTTAAAAACATAAGAATTTCTAATTTTGATTTTGTTTAAAACGACTTTAAATTAGATACTTCAATTAAAATTTTGTTTTGCACACTCGTTCGACCTATATTGGAGTATGGGGTTGGTGATTTAAATCAATTCTCAACAACTCGAAAGAGTTCAGCGCAGTTTATTTCGATCTGCTGGTTACTTGTTAGGTATAAATCATCCTTTACGAGACTATTCTCCCGTTGCCACACAGTTAGGTATTCATTCATTAGCTGATCACAGACGTATGATCTATAAATGTCCTTAAAAGATTGTTATCTAGTGAAGTAAATTCTCCAGACTAACTTACCATACTCAATTTTAAAGTTACTCATCGCATAAATCATTCCTTTGTTCCATTATTTATTCCTTTTTATTCTAGTAACTATATTAAACATGAGTTTATTCGGCATTTAATATTAATGGCCTATGAAGATCCCTTATTTTTCTCTATGCATCTTATTAATTTTAATAAAATTTAATTAGTAACCATAAATTGTACATAATTGTAAAAAGGGTTTAAACCCGTTAATTAAAATATATAAATAATTAATATATTTTATTTTACTTACTATGACAATCCTTTACTGTAAACATTATAGACCCATATTAACTCAATATATATATAATTGTGTTTTTTTTTTTTTTTTTTATTTAATACTATACATTATTATATCATTTAGATTATAATATTTCACTATTGTTAATAGAAATAGAATTGTGTATCATACAATTTATTATCTTAATTATATTCTATAATTAATCATTTATATATATATATATAATGTTTAAGTGAAATTAGGGCACTTTACTCCTCCTGTAGAGCTTGAGCAGCGAAATACATGATTTTTTCCTGGATTTTGATGTTTATTAAACAAAGGTTAGCGATATATCAAATGGTAATTAATATATTATCAATGTGGTCATGGTGTCTATAGAGATAGCGAGTGTATCGGGTATGCGGATGAAAATGTGATAATTGTTATCTTTTTTTGTTTGAATTACATACGTTTTTATTATTATTATTATTATTACGTTATACAAATGATTAGGTATATTATACGCTTTGAATCAAAACATCTTGGTTATATAAACAGCATTGTGTATAATATTTTTATTTGTACATTTTTGTTTATGTTTATATTTTCATCCGACAAATAATATTATGATCATTATTGCACAGGGTACCTACCTGTATTCCGTAACATTTTTAATTTTTAATAAGGTTGTGATAAAGTGGAAAATCAAAGCCATAAACGTTTTCCAGCAACCAGCATGAATGAAGACAATATTAAATCAGCGTTTATGGCTTTAATTGTCCACTTTATCACAACTATTTTGTAATTTCTGGATCAAATTGAATACTTGGGTTTTGCTCAGAGTAGCTAGCATCACCAAACTGTGCTTGGAGTTTCTTCAAAATTTTACTCAATTTTACACCATTGTTGATGAGAAAACGAATAATAACGCATTACGGAACAGATAATGGTACTTCGTGTACACTCATGGCGATACTGAAATGGTGGACGCGAGTTTGAATGCCGTGTATATGACTATTCCCTCTCTATTATTCTGTCACCGATTCCCCCAGCGAGCTGCTCCGGTCACATAACTACGTTTAACTACACGTCCAAATTCCGGTTAATATTTCAATGACCCTCCTATTACGATTTCGTCCATGTACCATATAGGATAAGAAAAAAATATTAAGAAATATGATCAACTTAGTGGGATTCAAATTTTATTGGTTTAACTATATCGAAAGTTCGTTTAATCTATAATCCTTGCTACCACTAAGCTATTTAATCCAAATAATAAAACGTTCGAAATTTCTCGTAATAATTTATTCAGAAAATGAACGATACTCTATATCGACAAATAATATACTTCCCCTATTCCCATTTAAATCTTTTATCTCTTTGGATGCTAAGAAAAAGTTTAAAAATAAAATAATGTACAAGTAAAACATCTCCTACTGCTACTCTCCGCAAGGTCACACCCCGACCATTCCAGCGGGTATTACCTTACTAAATCGTTAAACATATTAATAAATAACCTATTGTTGTTATAGAATTATAGTACACTTATAGAAAAAAAAATTAACATTGTAGTCATATTGAGGGTTTTATAGTCATTTCCCATATATAATACATTAAGTTTACTATATATGCACCTATAGTTTAATATCATATAATAATAATAATAATCCATATTAATATGTAATGTTGGGCAAATTATGATTTTTTTAAACTCAGTTATGTTAAGTTAATATAAAAAAATAGCAAAGTGTAAAGTTAATTTTTTATAGTTATTTATTTTCTTAACGATTAAGTTAAGTTAAAAGATAAGTAAAGTTGAAAAAATAACTTATTACTTAAGTCAATATAATATTTGAGATATATACCTAGGTATAATTCAGTTTCTATTATTTTTTTTTTTTTGGAAATACTGTTATTTTTTAACATAAACCATTTTAAAAATTTTAAAAATCAATAATATAATATAGTTAAAAATACTACAACGAATTTATAATAATTATTATTTAAATTAACAACAAATATATTCTTAAAAATGTTTAATTAGTAGGTACCTCTTTTTTCAAAATCTTAACAAATAGAAATTACTCATTGCAAATTAGTATCTCCTCAATATGGTTTATGGTGGGAAATATATATTACGGAGGGATTATTATATAATATATAAGTATTTTTGTTTTATTTATATTTTCGGAAAATAAATACTTCTTATAATATAATAATTATTAGAAACAACAAAAAAAAATTTATCTTTATTCAACCATTTTGACAATAATCACAATATGAAATCAAAATGTATCAATTATTTCAAAATTAACTTAACTAAGTTTTAATTAAAAGTAACTCGTTATTTAAAAGCTAATATAAAAAAAAAAATAAATAAAAGTTAATAAGTTATGTTAACAAAAATAAAATATAAAAAATTAAGTTAAGAGCTCAAATGAACTTAACTTTTAATTTAACTTGTAACTTATTAACTCGTTAATGCCCAGTATTGTTAATATGTGTATATTTACATTCAAAAACCCTTGTTCATAAATGCAATTAACTGTTATATGTTTCAACTATAATTATAAACTATGATTTAGTTCGATATATTTTAATTACCACGGTGTTAAATTTAACTTTAATAACTATATCAATAAGCATATTTAAAGAAAAATATTCGTTATTATAGTAATAGATGATATTTTCCTTGTAAATAATGATAGTGGATACATATATTAGTTAATTGCATTTATGAATAAACGTTTGTGAATATTAATATAGGTACATATATTAATATGAATTATTATTATGATATGATATTTAATTATAGGAAAATAGACAACCTAATGTTTTTCTATATGTATACAACTCTATAACAACTATAGGTTATTTAACAATATGTTTAACGATTTAATATCATATATGAATAAAAACAATATTCAGTTTTTAATAAAATGTATATGTATATTGTATAATATGTATTAAATAATATATTAGAGAGAGTAGGTGAGATGATACCCGCTGGATAGATCCGGGTATCATTTTATAAGATAAGAGATATAATGTTTTAGCGAAAGTCGTGGTCACCAATTTAGTTCAAGGACGTTTATGTTCGCAAAACGACTTGACTAATATTAACTGCAAGAAAGAGAAGGTTTCGAAAGTAAATAAATATTCTATCTGTTGCTGTACGAAACTAGTTGAACATTGCAAACGTGGTGTTCTTTTGAGTGATCGTAGGCGGAGAAAATGAGAAGAATCGGCCGTGTCGCCGAGTCGTTTCGTGTGGGGGTACTCGTCGTACGGAGGGTATGAGATCATAGAAGTGCAAGGAACATAAATAGAAATAAATAGAAATAACAAAACAATAAATAAATAATATATATATTATTGCAGTTCGTTCGAGGTCGAGGTTTAGGAAAACTCGTCAGAGATTTATTGAATAAAATAAATAAACTTCCAACACTTGATTGTTAGTAATTAATATTAATTTATTAACACATTAAACAGATATTAAACACACTTAATTTGAAAATATTACAAGTTCAGAAATCTTAAGTACAAATAATACACCACATTCACTCGGGAGGTCACGGATATAGTATGTAGATAAAATTCAGAAATGCGACTCGCGGGATGATACTCGATCGCGTCGAGCGCCTGGGCCGTCTGAAATTAATCCGTGTTGGACTTACTTATATAACCTTCCTCAATGAGAACCGGCGTAGGCCCCCAAAGTCCATTAAATTAATAGGTCGCGGCAAAATCTCGAAAACGCACGTACTCACGTTTTCGAATAATCGTTGTTTTGGATACTGTCGACCCCCTTTTATGGTCATTTACGCTCTTCGAGGGCTGGGCCCATATGCTAGTTTATGGTCATACGTGACTTTGCTCGCTCGGAAATTCTAAGTATTTGTTTATCGGTGGTTTGACTTATTATTTAAAAACATATTTTTCGTACATTTTACTTCTCCGTAACAATATAATACAAAAACGGTAAGTCTATTTAGTGCTGATACCCGCCGTATCACCACAATGTAAACAAAACGTGATAAGAAAAGTGATATCATGATTCTAAAAACACGAACTGATCTTTGCAGGATTAAAAATAACGTAATAAGCCGTATTTGTTATCACAATTGTTATCAATTTGTCAATCCTGTTACATGGAGTTTTGCTTGGGAAATAATATTAATTTAAAAAAAAAATAGAAAATATTAAAATCAAATAGAATGTTTAGAGAAATTTGTTATTAGTTAGTCAGTAACATAGTGACTATAACAGTAAACAATTAAGTACAAGATATTTATTATATTAAGTTAGGCTATAAATATAGTTTCATATATACCTACTATCATTCATATATTATTTCGCTAAGGATCCCGAGCGAATGAGTACCGATTTTAAGATTTTGTCACATCCAAACATCATGAATGGCACATTTTTAGATTCGTCAGAACACCCAGGGGGCCCACATTGTATTAAATTTGCGTAATATTGCTTGAGGTTTAAATAAAATCTACTTAAAAGAATCAAATTGTACGAATAAAGGCTGTAAAATTACGTCGACGAGATTGGCTCACTCTAATGCGCACGGCCGTCACTATGCACACCACACCGTCACTATGGACACCACTCTGCCTACTAACCACACCAACTTGCTGACATAAAAACAGTGTTACAAACTTTCATTTTTTTCTAACCAAGTTATTAAAGCGCAGGACACCGCCATCTTATCTCTGCCCGGCAAATGACTGTTTTCATTTCTGTCAACATGTACTTACTGTACTTTAATTTGTAAACATTTAATTATTTTATTCTAATAAAGTCATACTGATGTAAAGACTACTACATATTATCTATTTATCTCACAGATGGACCGCAACATAGAATAACCAAAGATTCAAAGGTTTGATCATTTCCAGTGCTGCACTCTTCATTTTGAGGTAACGGAAGAGTTAGTTTCATTTTGCACTCATAACCTATCAACACCAAACTTTCGTTATTAAAGTATAATTAAATCGTTTTTAAAGCATTTTCATACCATTATATTCATTTTTAAAGGGTTTTGTTATCATTTTAATAGTTTTTAAAGTGTTATGTTATGTTAAGTGTACATCATATACCTACCTGTGTCAAAACACAACAATACTGAGACAGCTTAAGGCATACGGATGGAACATACTGCTAACAGATAATGTTCACCGCAGCTAATGCAATCTTTGCAAGAGATGTTACAAGAATTTAATCCATACGCTCAGTTATTTCAACATGTAATGAAAGAGTACAGTACTCTGAACAATTTCAATTAAATTTTAATTTGAACAATACTTTTGATAGGAGGAGGTATAATGCACCTACAGCTCAAAGTGAAATTGCTGCAGTTTTCACATCATCTTATGCGGCACAACCTGGCAAATTTGATTATGTGGTTTATAACAAGAGTAATGGGCACTTAAGTCGTATCAACAATCTTAACCCCCATTGTGACCCAATGTGTTATCCTCTGTTATTCCCCTGTGGTGATGCTGAATGGAAACCTGGTATAGCTCATGTCGAAATACACAGAACAGCTGCTCAACACACAACCACTCAATTGAAATTGTACTGCTATAGAATAGCTGTTCGTGGAGGATTTAATTTGCTGCATTCTTCTGAAAAATTATTTCAGCAGTATATACTTGACAGCTATTGCAAAGTAGAAGGAGAATGGATTTAATTTATTAGAACACATCAGAAAGAGTTAAGCGCTGAGACTTATAAGGGCCTTTAAGATTACATGACAAATGACCAGTAGGGGTTCGTAACTGGTGTACCAACCATACTGCCATCAAATTTTATAGCAAGCAATATGATCCAAAATTATCGAGACGCGATGTGTGTTGTCTGTAGGTTTGGAAAGCCCCGATTTATTTATCACTTTCACACGCAATCCCAAGTGGAAGGAAATTGAACAAAATATGAAACCTTACGAGCAATAATGTAACCAACCTGACTTAGTTGTCGGAGATTTTTAGTGCTAAACTGTATCTCCTTCTTAATGATTTATTAAAGAAGCACGTACTGGGTATAGATGTTGCTGATGTACATGTCATAGAATTCCAGAAAAAAGGACTCCCTCATGCGCATATTTTACACATATTGCGAGAGCCTGACAAAATTAGGAATCCAGCTGATGTTGATTCCATTGTTTGTGCTGAAATCCCAGATCCACAACAGGATCCACAACTGCACACTATTATTGCTCAATCTATGATTCACGGTCCTTGCAGACAAATTAATTTGCTATCCCCTTACATGGATGGGGACAAATGTTTGAAAAACTTCCCTACAAAATTTGCGGACGAAACTATATTGAATGTGAATAGTTATCCTTTTTATCGTAGTTGAAATAATGGCAGAATTATTTAAAAAAACAACTGCTTTTTGGACAATTGGTGGGTCGTCCTAGACAACAAGTGGTTATCTAAAAAATATGCCACTCACATAAATGTCAAAATTTGTTCCACAATTTCCTCTGTTTAATATTTGTACAAATATGTTGTTTACAAGGGGCATGATTGTTCTGCTATGCGTTTGTGTCATAATAACAACAACAATTTGCAAACTGACGAATTAGACAAATTTCTGAATTGTCGATATGTTAACCCTCTTTAGGCAATGTGGCACCTACACGAAAGACCCTTATACCAAAAATCTCATACTATTGAGCGATTGCCCATCCATTTGCCTGACCAACATATGATTTACTTTCAAGCGGAAGATGTTCTTGATGTAAACCTCCAGAACGGAAAATTTATCAAGCTAACTCCTTTTTTCAAACTTTGTCAAGATAATGTTACTGCAAGACAATACCTGTATTCCGAAATTCCAGAACACTTCGTTTGGAAAAAAGGCGAATGAGCAACCAGAAAAAGATTTACTAAGTGTATCGATAGAATTTACACTGTCAATCCCACAGATAAAGAATGGTTCAGTTTGCGACTGCTTTTTCTCCATTGTAAAAGTGGCCACAAATTTCGATTTCTTAAAGACTGTCGATGGTGTTCTTTGTACTACATTCAGCGAGGCAGCCACAAAAATGAACCTCTTAGATAATGATAAGGAATGATACGAATGTCTTCGGGAAGCTAGCACTTTCCAGATGCCTAAACAACTTCAACAATTGTTTGGAATCATCTGCGTCTTCACTTCGCCTATTAATGTCAAACAACTGTGGGACACTTTCAGAGAATTCCTCGCAGAAGATTACCGAATAACGTACAATGAGGACGCCACCTTCAACATGGCTTTGCTGGACATAGAGGCTTTTTTCGAGATGCATGGATGATCGTGTACCGACTTCAGTTTACCCATTCCAACCATTCCAGAACATCCGACTGAGGCTCCTCTAAACTGCTGAAGCCGAAAAGGGCCGCCAAATATACAACCAACCCAACGTTGAGCAGCGCAACATCGTGAACGAAATCCTCTTTTCCGTGGAACACGGCGCCCATCAAATCTTTTTCGTGGACGGACCAGGAGGAACTGGCAAGACTTTCGTGTATGAAACGCTTACTCACACTTTTCGGAGTCAAGGCAAGACTGTTCTGTCGGTAGCGTGGACTGTCATTGCAGCGAAGCTGTTACAAAATGGCACAACAGCTCATAGTGCATTTAAATTTCCAGTTCCGCTCACAGAAAACTCCGTATCATCTCTCAGACTTAACTCAGACTGGGCACGTGTTATCAGGTATGCCTCTATTATCATTTGGTACGAAGTTTTCATGGTAACTAAAGACGCTCTAGCCGTCCTGGATCGGCTTTTAAGGGAATTAACAGGCTTAGATATGGCTTATGAAGGAAAAATTATTGTTTTCGGTGGTGACTTTAGACAAGTCTTACCTTTAGTGAGACGTGGAAACAGGGTCACAATTGTCCAAGCATGTGTTAAAAGCTCGGCTCTTTGGGCACAAGTGGCTCGCTGAAAGTTAACTACCAACATAAGAGAAGCTGGTGATTTAGAGTTTTCAACTTGGTTATTGTCATTGGGAGATGGTATTTTACCTATCCAAGAACATGTCACCTCGGACAGTGTTGAAATCCCCAAAAAGTGCTATTGCCCTCCGCAAGATTTGTTTACAGAAACTTTCAGTTTTAATCCCATTGATCAAATAAATATTGGTACCGTTTTAGGTACAGCCATCCTATGTGCTAAAAATGAGGACTGCGGGAAAATCGATGATCATATTGTACAAACCCTCATTCGTGGGGAAAGTAAAAACTACCTCAGTTTAGATTCTGTACAATCACAAAACCCAGAGCATATTCAACTTTATCCTACTGAGTTTCTTAACAGTATAGACACCTCGGGACTCCCTTCACATAAGTTGGTTTTAAAGAAGAATACCATCAACATGCTCATTAGAAACCTTATCTCAAAACGAGGATTGGTTAATGACTTAAGACTTATTGTTCAACAATTAAATGAGTTTAATATTGTTGCCCAGACTATTGATACCAATGAATTAGTCATCATACCTCGCATAATTCTAACTCTCTCCGACCCAACTATGCCATTTAACTTTATTCGAAAACAGTTCCCCATCAAAATTGCTTTTGCAATGACAATTAACAAAGCTCAAGGGCAAGCGCTTGATAAAGCTGACGTATTACTACCAAACTCCGTGTTTTCCCACAATCAACTGTACGTTACCTTCTTTAGAGTACGATCTTTCGAAAATGTAAAAGTGGCAATTGAAAAAGGAACAGAACAAGCTGTTACTGAAACCGCCGTCATTACATCTAACATTTTTTACAAAGAAATTCTGTAAAATTTGGGAACGTTTCGAACGGATGTACCTATTGTAAAATGTCCATCTACATAAACTCTACTTTTCTAAACCATAATATTGTTTTTTCTGATTTTCAATTTGATTTTTTCCCTTGCCATCTGCGGAGATCCACACGAGCCTACTAGTAATTTATAATAATAAATAAAAGTTATAAAATATAATCATATATGTTCATTAGAAAATTGTGATAAAGATTTTAGATTATTCCTTAGTTATAAAAATCAATTAAAAGAAAAACATAGTATAGAATAAATAACTAATAATTTAACATTAAAACACTTCTATGTTGAAGAAGTGTTATTCAATAAAAATTCAGTTTGGATCATTAATTTTAAATTCATCATTCAACATTCAGAATCTAAAACAAAAAAATTAAATAGTAGGAAAAGTTGAAATATTTTTTTCATAAATGAAACTTTATTCTGAACATTAATAAAATTTAATAATTAATAAATTATTAAACTTGTCTTATAAAATAATTATCTATTTATGGCCAAATCATATATATACCATGATTAATTTATGAATGTAGTATATACTATACAGACTTTTCAAATGGCCATAATTTTATTACTTATTTATTTTTATTATTTTATATTTTTGATTAAGCAATTTAATTACAACTTGTGATAACTTGTACGTAATTTGTGAATAATCTTTAATTTGTACATAAACGTAATAATTGTTTACTTTGATTGCCATAAAATAGTTTTAATCAAAAAGATTCTTACAGTCTGGTAAAGATAAAATTTGTATAATGACAAATTAATTGATAAAAACCAAACCTCAAAATACGACGTATTACGTTATTTTTTTTCCTCCGAAGATTGGATCGTCTAATAGCATATAATAGTATATTCTGGTCACATATTATAATAATATTATGAATTACGTAATGAATACTTCGGAAGTAAAGTAAAATTTAAAAAAAAAAATGTAGTAGCAGCAGCGACAGAGGGTGGAGGTTCCAGAAGCTCCCAAACAATACTACTAATACGAGTTGAAAATTAATATAATTATAAGATATAAATGTATGTTATTATATTCAATTAAATATAAATTATTTGGAAAAAGCACTTACAACAATCCTCATAAATTTTCACATTATTAAAATATGATTGAATATTATCTACAAAACAGTGATAAGTATAAATATAAATATAAGTATGATCAATATACCCAAAAATAATATTATTTAGTATCATCATTATATTAATATGAATATCTTAATATTATTACTTCCACACAGATCTCATACAACTATTATACAACATGACTAAGGGAATGCCATACACTCGCATTTTTAATGAGTTATACTTCCCAAAAAAATTAATTAAATTTTTAATAAAATATAAATAAACAAATTTAAAGGAAATTTAATATTACTTTCTTGAAAAATCAAAATAGTATTGGAAATTATTAAAAAATTGGGCATTTAAAATCATATTTCTAAAAATAAAAATTCGGTCATAATCCAGTCAATAGAAATTAAATTACAACGTTAATAGTTATCTAAATATGTGTAGGTATATTTATGGGCACAAGTCATATTTTTAACTAATTGATTTTTCGGCGTACCCAATGAGTAAATTAAGAATTTGATCTGTACATTCTTAACAGTTGATCAGATCACAAATTTTATAATATCTTTTTTAATAGATATCATGAAAATAAATTAATTGATGTTAACTTGATTTTTGTAAATTTAAAATTTTCAAATTATATCAAAACGTGTCTACATTTCAGTCTTTGATTTCCGATTGAAATCATTTCAGATATTCAACTAACTGCTTTCTACTAAACATTATTTCAGTCCTTTACTTTGACAACTTAATAACTGAATTTGGAATAAATAACATGATAATTACCTGAGTTATGATTTATATTAATATATTAAAATTGGGCTAGTTCCTGAACCATATATGCTTAGAACGTTATAAATTAATTACATTCCGGAAAATATGTAATCATAATGTTGGATACAAAACCGTAATTATTTTGAATTTGCCGCGACGTGACCGATGCGTCCCGTACCTCAAAGATTTGCCATCCCGAATGCCGCCACCGACGAAGCTTGCTCGACTTTTTACCCCCGGAGAGGGGATGGTTGGTCGCGGCCGGGCCGCTGGCCGCCGGTATCCGCCGCCATGCTTTTTGTCGTTTGTCATCCATATACCGGAGCTGATGTTTTTCGTTTTTTCGCGAACCGGTGCGCCGTTGCCGTTACGTGATTTTTTGTATTCCGTGCACCCAAGCCGTCCGTTGTATTTTTTAATTCGTGTCGCACCCTCGTTTGTGTTCACGATTCGTGTTGGCCGCCTGTGTCAATCCGCGACTGATTTTTCTACCGTAGCCCGTCTCATCGTCGCCCGTACGATTCGAGTCGCGCTCAACCACGTGGCCGATTGTAATTTTCGCCCGTCCGTTCTACGCAGTGCGAACACGCCGGCCGTGGTGTAGTGTCTTGTTGTCGTCTGTGCCGCGTTCTACGCCGCGACAACGAACGCCCACGCGTTAACCATAATTTCCCCTTTTGGTTCGCGTCGTTCAATTTCGGGTCTCACGTCTCACCCCCCGTACCTGTACGACCATCGGTCACACTTACGCAGTGTCGTCAACGTACAATTGCCGCCTGCCTATATCACGTACCTAGTCTTTTCATCGTCGTTCCGGGACAACTACCACACCACCAGCTGTTATCATATCATTGGATCAGGTCGTACACACGCATTTATTTGTTTATTTTTTTTTTGTTTCTTTTGTCAATTTTACGCAACGTACCTATTTTTTCGTGTACCTTGTATTTACATTATTTATTTGATTTTAACCGATCGTATGTGATCGTGCCTCATTTATTACTAACAGGGTTACTAACCCTAGTCCGTAAGTCATTTACCTGCAGAACATGTAATATACTGATTCTTTACTATTTTTTTCGTACCAAAACATTGCTGTATTTCTTAGTACGATTAGGATACCTCATACTCATCAACTACCTATTTTATTTAAGTTAGGAGATAAACTCCTTTACCCGACCTAAAGGGAAGTTACAGTCCACTCCTTCGCTCTCTTTGAGCTAACCACACGACGTGAGTAGGTATATCACACACGACGAGTTGCGTGTCGGTCGCCGTTCGTGCGCCCACACAAACACGTGCCTATACTCGTTGACCTGCGTTACATGTGCAGCCGTTAACCGCACAATGTTTATGTTCTCAATTTAGATTTAGATCTTTCCGCTATACACATGGAACATTCTATCGATTAGTCGACATCTATCGATCAAAAAATCCATTTATTCATTTTTTTAAATTCTTAGTGCTTAGAAGAGATATTATATAATATATTTTTTACTATAAGTGAAGTTTGAATAAAATCACCACGGGTGTAATTTGCCTTTATGTGATAAGTTTATATAATAATTAGTTTGTGTAATATTACTGCGTGGAGTTCCGGAACAAGGAATTTTGGCAGTGGAATCGAAATGATAGTATAGGTAGGTATTTAAAAATTTTGTTCTTTAAAATGTCATTAATTAGACATAACAACTTAGGTCGCAGAACTAACAAGAATCATGTGTAATTGAGCGAACGTGTTATATTGGCTCCAAAAAATATTGATATCTATGAAATGAATTTTCAGATTTAAAATAAGATAGCTGGCGAATTGATGATATACAAATCGGTTGATTTTGTTACTAACCAAGATGATGTAACCTGCCACGTCTTTGTAATTACACCCGACTTGCGGTGAAGAAATTAATGAACAACGTCATCGAAGCCACAATTTTGAAAGGGAAGTACAAAGGCAAAGACGTTTTGATTCCACACATCCCTATGATTTTAAACGACATGCTATTCGACTTTAAATGGTTACAATTTCCAGTGCGGCTTGAATTTGCAATGTCGATAAATAAATCGTAAAGGGTAGTCGTTAAGTGTTTGTGGCATCAATCTTGAAAATTCGTGTTTTCCTCATGAGCAATTGTATGTTGCATATTCCTGTGTTGGAAAACCATCAACATTATTTATTTAGGCACCAGAAAACAAAACTAACAATGTTGTGTATCAAAAGGCATTACAATAAATGTTTAATACTGTGCTTTTGAAATAATTTAGTTTTTATTATTTATTCCAGTTCGAATTGAATATTCATAGCTCGGATAGGACAACGTCTGTCGGGTCAGCTAGTTATAAATAAATGTTAGTTTTATTAATTTCTATCCCGAGTGCATTTATGATTTATTTATACATTATTTATAACTTTGCTACAACTTTTTTTTTTTTATAAAATATTAATAAAAAATAGTACATAATACACATGATATATATATATAAATATATAATGTACAAAAATTATCTATTATTTTTGAGCTTCTTACTCGTTTTGACAGTCAGTATTGTTACAAACAGTACGGAAGGTATGTTTTTGAATAATTTTATTCACTGTCATCATCTTTATGACATAAATCTAATACTACCCTGTCAAATTCTTCCATTCGATCATCGAAACACTTAATTTGTTCGACAATTTCTGACAAGTGGTTGTAGACATTCAAATTATAAGAATGAAGCATTAATGATGGAGCTCCTAGAAATTTTTGATAGAAAAGTGCCAATTCAAGCTGCTGGCTTAAATTGTAATGGATTAATGTCACAACTACGTCGCCGACAAAAATCTTCTGGCGAATGAAATTTTACAGACTGGCCCTAAAATCAATAAAATCAATATTATTGTAAAACATAAGTAGTAAATTAATTAATTAATATTAAATATTAAACTATTTATTTCATAATATTGACGGTTGAAAGGCAAAATAATGTAATAGACAGCACATATATCAGGATTTTTGATGTGTTCATCTGCATCAAATGTGCATTATCTCTTTGGAAAAGGGCCTAGGTTAGGTAGGTAGATGCTACAGTTAATATAATATTAGTATTTAGTAATAATTAGGGTGGAAATTCCAATATTAGGATAAATTAGGGCGTATGTCATTGAAGTATGTTATATTTCTCTTTATTTTTGTTATGTATAGGAACATGATAAGATATTTTTAATCGCTTATTAAAAACAAAACAAAAAAAAACTTGGTATTTTTTAATTTAATTTAATTTAAATACCTACAATTTGTTATTTTAGTTTTATGTATTATAAGGTTTTTTTATAAATTTGGTACAAATTATTCATTAAATAGATCAATAATGGAAAATATCTATAGAAAATACAGTTTTCAAGAAAATGGTACAAAAGGGTGAAAAAAAAATGTACCTTATAAGAATTTTAATGCTATTTATACTAATTATATTAATATTAAAATTATAATTCAAATGCTATAAATATTATACATTCAAATATTAAATGCTAAATTAATAACATTAAAATTCCAGGTTGGGTTAATATAATTCACAAAAATGTAGTATTTAAAAATGTTTTTTGCTCTCTGGTTCATAAAACTTTTAAACAACATTTTGCCTTTTAACCCTTGATACACAGATAAGGCTAATGATATTGTTCATAATGGCAGTAATTATAAACATTCAAAATGGCCAATGGATAAATATAAGAATGTAGAGATGATCTTATACACCAATTGAATAATGAATATAATGGATTGTCTGTATATTATAAAATCAATGTTTTAAATAACATTCAAACACCAGTAAAAAAAACAAATTATTTTTAAATTTCCCATTGAAGTATGTTAATATAAAAATAAAATGAAAATTCTAAAGTAAAGTTAGTTATTATTAAATTACCAATTCTACCAAAATAAAATCATTGATGACCTCGTTGCTGGATGTATTTATCGATTGATTGACTTTGTTCTTGATTTCATTTGAATTTATATTATTTGTAACTCCGTTGTTTATTACAGTGTTGTTAATTTGGGTTGAAGATGTAATCAAATTGTTATTTTCATTTGTAGAGTCCTGTTGAGCTTTTTGTAATTGATTACTAGGCACCATGTGTGGTGGCCAATATTCAGCTTGTTTTCTAGGCTTAATAAATGTATCCTTTGGAATTCAGGAATACGATATAGGTTAAGGTTCTTAACTTTTTCATCAAGACTATCAGAAAAGGCAACAACTGTCCAATCATCCATGATGAATGTTTTTCTAGACTCTTCATCACTACGTTTTAAACAAGTTTTTAAATATTAATTATAATATATATTTCAAATTAAAAAGTTAATACTTGTATAAAAATAAAAATAAATATATATTATAAAAAAATAACAATATATATATATATATATATATAAAAGTAAAATTAATAGGTAAAATTAATATATATATTATACAATAATAATATATATTAATTTTACTTACCTATATAGGTATTATTATATTGTTATTTTTTTTATTTTAATTATAATATGATTTTAATAAAATAAAAAGCATATTAATTACAGAAAAGTTAACAAATTAATATGTATTTAGTTCCAGTGGAATTTTTGATATTTTGATACTTCATATACCAAATACATTATGGATAAAAGTATAGCTTTTAAGTTTTTTACCAATCTATTTATTTAATTATTAATCTGTTAATAATTTAAATGCATTTTTAGGTGGATTTTATCCCACCCTATATATATGGCCTAAATTTTACAAGTTAAACAGTTTAAATGTATTCTAGTAACATTAAAATAACAATAAAATAAAAGTACTACATTGGAGTTTTGATCATTTTTTGATTGTGTCGTGGACTGTACTCTTTTTGAAAATGATCACTTTTGAGCATAATTGGATCTTGTTGTGACGTTAAAGTCATAGAGGTACGATAAGAAACTGCCACTTGAATAGTCCTAGTGGGCATTGATACTTAACCAATTTGTAACTCTTTATATTCTTTTCCTGAAACACGATTAAAACAAATGTAACATAAATATAGATTTATCATACCTAGTATAGTACATGATTTTTTTTTGGCAACGCTCTATTATAACATTTCTTTGTATAATCGCAGGTTTAAAATGTATTCAAAATATAAAAGAACGTAAATGTTTTTTTTTTTTAAAGTCTAAAATCTGTAATTGAAATTCGTGAAATTTTAAATTAAAAAAAAAAATTCTAGTAAAAAAACTACGCTGCGGTATAGTAAATATTCCCATCTTTCATATTTTGTTTAAATATTAACTCTCCGATTACTAAGAGAAAATTTGTACTTATAGAGCTTGAACGTATTTTAATACCGCTATAATGGGTGTGTAGCATCCTCAATATAACTTATATCCGTTTCCATTGCTTTGCATATATATATATATAAACAAAAAAAAAATTTATATATAAGTATTATGTGTATCAATGACTGTAAAATTTAATGTTTTATCTTTTTAAATTATTTTTTTTTATGTAATATTGTATATTATGTTCATCACGGCGTGATGTAAACCCTATCGATCCTTGTATATATTTTTATTTGATTTCATTTGTTTCTACATTAATACTTTCCAAGTAGAAATTTTACGTCCTGTAGTTTTCTCCACACCTAATTTAAAATTTACAAAAAATAAATAAAAATATATTCCTTTAATTTTGACATAATATTTTTTAATTAATTTAGTTCTCCATGTAACCGTTATTTATATATCCTTGTATATATTTAAGTCTTATACTCTGACTCCGAATCCTATAGACTTCGGACCACAATATAGACCTCGCATAGGCTGGCGATCCTTTCCGTATCAAAACCGGTCGATCATACGACACCCGTTCGATAAAAAAAATACACGATGTCGCAACTATTATATTATTTATTATTTTTACTTTTATTATTATGTATTGTATTTATAATATCGGTCAATTTATGTAAATAAATATTAGAGGTATGTCGAACTCAAAATTTAGGTGTCAAACCGAAGTATGGGGTTTAAAATCGAACCCGAACCCGAACCGAACTTTTATGTCGAACCCCAACCGAACTTTAGTTTAATGTCGAACTTTAACTTAAACCAGAATCTGAACCCAAACCGAACTTTTAGTTTAGTGTCGAACTGGAACTATTAAATTTATTTCGAACACGAATTCGAAATTTAAGTAAATCAATAATTAATTCTCTTATTCTGTTTCAAAATCTAATTTCATATAAAAAGGGTACCAAATTTTATTTGAAAAATACGATTCTTTGTATTTGTTATATAGGTTGACTAGCATTGATTAAATATTATAGTAATTAGTAATATAAATCAATAATACTACCTAGTTAGTACTGCTGTTACTATCTATTGTAGATGACTACTGCTTTTGTTTGGTGACTTTATTATTTTTAAATAAAGTCTGGAAGTGTTGGATTACTTTGTAGCTACTTGCATAATTTACGCATTGTATGAAGAGAACGTATTTGATAAGAAGAGCAAAAAGAAACTGTAGAGCGGTTTTAGTGCAAAAGTACATATATATTAAATTAATAATCAAGAATTTATTTAAATTTCATTATAGGCGACTTTTAATGTTATTAAAACAGAGTTATAGGACATTAAATTTTGCAATTTACCAATGATTTATAATTTTAGCTGAAAATATTTCATCAAAAATCACTCATGTGAAAATTAACGTAAAATCTTGATCTTTAATTTGGTAATGATTCAATTTTACGCTAAAACTGCTCAGTATGTAATAAAAAACGTATCCATTAAACTATTTAATAAAAATATATACTCTGATTATAATGTGTATTGTGTAATGTATATTTGTATCAATAGTTAATAAGGTGACTAAGCTATTATTCATAACTTGAAATTTTCCATATAAATATATTATACAAAAATGATTATTTGGTGAAATGTAAAAAAATAACTTATTTTAGTATAATATATAGGTAGGTACTCGATAACTTCGTGAATTTTTAATTCCAGTTTTAATAAAGAGGACATATTTCCTAAATAAAATAATGTTTTTATTTAATAGAAAAAATGTGATATAGGTTTAACAATAGGTACATTCATCAATAATTGATCACGGACAAGCTGTGTTCTTGAAATCCCCGGAACGAAAACGAACAGAAATGTTAAAATGACCAGTGGGCAAATAGTTTCAAAACAGTGGTGGTTTTAAGGGTGGAGGGTTGATGAGGGTGATTCCCCTCCCCCTTGGTCCGTGATCAACACATTTTTTTAATATATAATATCTTGGATGGACTCTCAGGTAAGAGAAAAAATATTTTTTGTGTCCTGCTAATAAAATCTCCCCCCTTGAAATTTTGTCAAAACCACTACTGTTTCAAAATAGTTATTATAAAATATGTTTTCGCCTAAATACTTACAGATTATCGAGGTAAAAAAAATGTATGTATAGTTATATCGCTAAAATCGGCATGACATTTGAGGATTCAAACTATATAACTAATATAACTAATAGTTATCGACTAATGATAGTGCTTGCCCAACACCTTCAAAACAGGGATTCGCACTACAAATCAAAAGGTTAAAAAACCATAAATCCCCAGGAGAAGATGGTATTCAGGCAGAAATTTTGAAGAGGGTAGATGAAGAAACGATATCTAGAATCCACGAGATAATAGAACTGATATGGGAAAATGAGAGACTTCCGGAAGACTGGAATATTTCGTTAATATGTCCAAT